>JAPYYM010001961.1:0-12829 GCA_028534135.1 Potos flavus
GTGGTGTAAGGAAATGGTCCAGTTTCATTCTTCTGCATGTGGCTGTCCAATATTCCCAATGCGAGTTGCTGAAGAGGTTGTCTTTTTACCATTGGACATTCTTTCCTGCTTTGTTGAAGATTAGTTGACTGTAGAGTTGGGGGTCCATTTCTGGGCTCTCTATTCTGTTCCATTGATCTATGTGTCTGTTTTTGTGCCAATACCACACTGTCTTGATGATTACAGCTTTGTAATAGAGCTTGAAGTCTGGAATTGTGATGCCACCAACTTTGGTTTTCTTTTTCAACATTCCTCTGACTATTCGGGATCTTTTCTGGTTCTACACAAATTTTAGGATTTGTTCCATTTCTTTGAAAAAAGTTGATGGTATTTTGATAAGGATAGCATTAAATGTGTAGATTGCTTTGGGTAACATAGACATTTTCACAACATTTGTTCTTCCAATCCATGAGCATGGAACGTTTTTCCATTTCTTTATGTCTTCCTCCATTTCTTTCATGAGTACTTTATAGTTTTCTGAGTACAGATTCTTTGCCTCTTTGGTTAGATTTATTCCTAGGTATCTTATGGTTTTGGGTGCAGCTGTAAATGGGATTGACTCTTTAATTTCTTGGAGGAAAGACATTCTTGCCTCTTTTGTCATAGATTAATTGGCCATAAGGTGTGGATTTCTTTTTGAGCTCTCTACACTATCCTACTGATCAATGTATGTATTTTTGTACCAGTACCATACTATTTTAATTACTATAACTTTGTTGTAGTTCTTGAAGTCTGGGATTGGGATAACTCTAGCTTTGTTCTTTCTCAAGAGTATTTTGGCTATTCCAGGTCTTTTGTAGTTCCATTCAAATTTTAGGATTATTTGTTCTAGTTCTGTGAAAAATACTTTTGGTATTTTGATAGGGATTGAATTCAATCTGTAGATCATTTTGGGTAGTATGCAGATTTTGGTGACCATACCCAGAATGGCTAGTATCAAAAATACAAGAAATAATAAGTGTTTTAAGGATGTGGAGAAAAGGAAAATTTTGTGCACTGTTGGTAGAAATGTAAATCGGTGCAACCATTGTGGAAAACGATATGGAGTTTCCTCAAAAAAAAAAAAAAAAAAAAAAAAAAAGAAATACTACATGATTGAATAATTCCACTATTGGGTACTTAACCGAAAGAAAACAAAAACACTAATTTGAAGAGATATATGCACCCCTATGTTTATTGTGGCATTATTTACATTAGCCAAGATACAAAAGCAACCCATGTGTCCAATGATAGGTGAATGGATAAAGAAGATATGATATGTCTTATCTTATATATATGTATAAATATATACAATGGAAGATTACCCAGCCATAAAAAGGATGATATCTTGTTATTTGCAACAATATGGATGGATATAGAGCATATTATGCTATATGAAATAAGCCAAAGACAAATACCGTATGGTTTCACTCATATGCAGAATCTAAACAAAACAAAACAAAAAACCCAAAAACAGACTAAAATACAAAGAATAAAGTGGTGGTTGCTGGAGGGGAGGTGGGTGGGGAAATGGATAAAATAGATAAGGGGGATTAAAAGGTACAAACTTCCAGTTATAAAATGAGTCACAGAGGTGAAAAGAACTACACAAGGATATGGTCAATAATATAACAATATTGTATGGTGACAGATGGTGACCACACTTAATTTGGTGAGCACTAAGTAATGTACAGAGTTGTTGAATCAATATGTTGTACACCTGAAATATAATACTGTATGTTGATTATAGTTCAATAAAAAATTCAAATATATATAAAACATAGAGAAGAAGTAAAAATGTAAAGCTTTGAAATGGGTTCAAATTTAATTTGCTATCAACTTAAAATAGACTGTTCATAAGTAGAATGTTATTTATGAGCCACATGGTAAACACAAAGAAAAAACTTATGGTGAATAAGAGAAAATGAGAAAGATATCAAAATGTAACAGTAAAGAAACCCATCAAACCACAAGGAGAGAGATGAAGAAACAGAGTTTCAAAAACAGCCAGAAAACAATGAACAAAATGGCAATATGCACCTGTCTATCAATACTATTTTAAGCATAAATGGACTAAATTTGCCAATCAAAAGATATAGAGTGGCTGAGTAGATAAATAACCAGGACACATCTATATTCTGCCTAAAAGAGACTCACTTAAGGTTACACACAAACTAAATGTGAAGAGTTGGAAAAAAATTTTCTATGCAAATGGAAAAGAAAGCTGGTGTAACTATAGTGATGTGGGAACAAAGGCAGAAGGAAATGCAGGTAAAGTTAAATTTCCTTATAACCTGCATCCCATTGACAAATACTTGAGGCAGGCAGAAGTATAACATTTCCCCAGGAAACTCTCAACTCTCTTACTGTTAATGCCTTGACAGAGGAAAAAAACAACAACCTTAACTTGACAATTGCCAGGCCCCCAGTATCCTGTGAATCTTCTTTAACACATGAAAATCCTTTTGGAAACTTCTTATCTTTACCTTCTCCAACTCCATGTATATAATCAGTTGCTCCTCACAATTCCCAGGCAGCAGTCTTTTTCTGCCCACAGGTCCTGTCCCTGTGCTTTAATAAAACCACCTTTTGCATCGAAGACATCTCAAGAATTCTTTCTTGGCCATCAGCTCTGAACCCCACCACTACAAACTACATCAAGAGCAGACAGATAGACTTTTAAAGAAAGATTGTAATGAAAAACAAAGAAGGGTTCTTTGATGATAATGATAAGAAGTCAATCCAACAAGAAGATGTAACATTTGTAAATATATATGTACCCAAATAGGAGCACCAAAACATATAAAGCAAACATTTAAAACAAATATGAACAGACCTAAAGGGAAAAACTGAAATTTATATAGTAATAGGAGGGAATTTTAACACCTCACTTACAGCAATGTTTAGATCACCCAGACAGGAAATCAATGAGGCAATATTGTCCTTAAACAACACATTGGACTGGGTGGATTTAACAGATATATACAGAACATTCTCTCCCAAAGAGCAGAATACACATTCTTCTCAACTGCAAACAGAACATTTACCAAGATAGTTCACATGTTGGGTCACAAAACAAGTCTCTATAATTTCAAGAAGACTAAAATTATATCAAGCATCTTCTACAACCACAATGGGTATGAAACAAGAAATCAGTTACAATAAGAAAACTGGAAAACCACAAAAGCAAACATGATACTAAAAGCCTATAGGCCACTGAAGAAATCAGAGGAAATAAGAAATACATAAAGACAAATGAAAACAGAAAGAGGACATACCAAATCTACGGGATGTAGCAAAAGCATTTCAAAGAGAGAAATTCTAGCAATGTAGGCCTACTTCAAGAAAGAAAAATCTCAAATATACAATCTACCTTTTTATCTATAGGAAGTAGACTCCCCCCCCCCCACAAAAAGACAAATCCAAAGGTAGTAGAAGGAAGGAAATAATAAAGATTAGAGTGGAAATAAATGAAATAGAGACTAAAGAGAGGATAGGAAAAATCAATCAGACTAAGAACTGTTTTTAAAAATTTTATTTATTTGAGAAAGAAAAATCACATAAAAGAGCACAAGTGGTGGAGAGTGAGAAGCAGGCTGCCCATCAAGCAGGGAACCCAATGCAAGGCTCAATCCCAGGACCCTGAGATTATGACCTGAGCTGAAGGCAGCCATTTAACTGACTGAGCCACCCAGGCACCCCAAGTTCTTTTGAAAATAGAAACAAAATTCACAAACCCTTAGTTAGGCTCAAAAAAACTTAGACTAGAAAAAAAAAAAAAAAGAAAGGGCTCAAATAATAATGGTTACAACTGATATCACAGAAATACAAAGAATCATAAAAGACTACTATGAACAACTATATGCTAACAAAGTAGGCAACCTAGAAGAAATGGGTAAATTCCTAGAAACCTACGATCTCCCAAGACTTAATCAGGAAGAAATAGAAAACCTGAATAGATCAATTACTGGTAAGGAGATTGAACTAATAATAAATAAAAAAAAATAATAATAAATAAAAAACTTCCCCCAAAATAGAAATCCAGGACTAAACAGATTCACTGGTGAATTTTTATAAACTTTCAAAAAAGATGTAATACCTTTCTTCTCAAAATCTTCCAAACAATTGAAGAGGACCAGCATTATCCTGATATCAAATCAGACAAGAATACCACACAAAAGGAAACTTACAGGCCAATATCCTTGATGAACATAGATGTCAAAATCCCAGACAAAATATTAGGGACCTAAATTTAACAATATATTAAAAGAATCATATACCACAATCAAATGGGATTCATTCCAGGGATACAAGGATGATTCAACACTCTCAAATCAATGTGATACATCAGTTTAACAAAATGAAGAATAAAAATCATACAATCATCTGAATAGATACAGAAAAAGCATTCTATAAAATTCAACATCCATTTACGATAAGAACTCAACAAAATGTGTATGGAGAGAATATACCTCTCCATAATAAAGGTCATATATGAAAAAACCCACAGGTAACCTCATACTTAAGGGAAAAGATGAAAGCTTTTCCCCTAAGATCAGGAATAAGAAAAAGATGCCCACTCTCGGCATTTATATGGTATTGGAAAAACTGGACATGCAAAAGAATCAACCTGGGCCACTATCTTACACCATACACAAAAAATAACCTAAAATGGAATAAAGATTTGAAGCTAAGACCTAAAACCATAAGACTCCCAGAAGAAAACATAAGCAATAAGCTCTTTGACATAGGTCTTGGTGATAATTTTTGAATCATTGAAAGCAAAAGCAGGGCAAGCAAAAATAAGCAAGTGGGAGTATATCAAGCTAAAAACCTTCTGCACAGCAAAAAGACCATCATCAAAATGAAAAGGCAACTCAGAACAAGGGACTGAGGGTTTTGGAGGGGAGAGGGTGGGGGGATGGGTGAGCCTGGTGGTGGGTATTGAGGAGGGCACGTATTGCATGGAGCACTGGGTGTGGTCCATAAACGGTGAATCTTGTAACACTGAAAAAATAAAATAAAAGTATTTGGGAAAAAAAAATGAAAAGGCAACCTACCAAATGGGAGAAAAATACTTGCAAATTATTTATCTCCTATTACTCCATAGCAAAGCAACAACAAACACCATAATACAATATGATTAAAATTGGGTAAAAGATATGAATAGACATTTTTCCAAACAAGACATACAGATGGCTGACAGGTACATGAAAAGAGGTTCAACATCATTAATTATCAGGGAAATGCAAATCAAAACCACAATGAATGGGGTGCCTGGGTGGCTCAGTTGGTTAAGCATCTGCCATCAACTCAAGTCAAGATCTCAGGGTCCTGGGATTGAGCCCAACATCAGGCTCCCTACTCAGCAGGGAGTCTGCCTCACCCTCTCCTTCTTCCCCTCACCCAGGCTCGTTCTCTCACTCTCTCTCTCAAATAAATAAATAATAATAAAATAAATAACAAAAAAATAATAAAATCTTAAAACAAAACCACAATGAAATATCAGCTCCCACCAGTCAGAATGGCTATTATCAAAAGACAACAAGTGTTGGTGAGGATGTGGAAAAAAGGAAATCCTTGTGCACTGTTAGTGGGATTATAAATTGGTGAAGCCACTAAGGAAAGGAGTATAGAGTTTCCCCCCAAAATTAAAAGAAAACTACTATACAACCTAGCAATTCCACTTCTGGGACTTTATCTGAATAAATGAAAACATTAGCTTGAAAAAACAGCCCCCCGCCTGATGTTTATTGCAGCATTATTTAAATAGCCAAGACATGGGAGCAACTTAAGTGTCCACTGAAGAATGAACAGATTAAAAAATGTGGTGTATGTACACAATGGAAGTTTTTTAGCCATAAAAAGAATGAAATCTTCCCATTTGCAACATGGATGGACCTTGAGGACATTATGCTAAGTGAAAGGAGTCAGATAGAGAAAGACAAATACTTTGTGATCTCACTTCTATGTGGAATTCCAAAACAAAAACAAAAAACCCAAAACAAAAAATGAACTCATATATATAGAGAACAGATTAGTGGTTGACAGAAGCAAGGGTAGGGGATGAAGAGTGGGAGAAATGGGTAAATGTGGTGAAAAGCTACAAACTTCCAGTTATAAAATCAACAAATTCTGGAGATCTAATATACAGAATAGTGACAATACTTAATAATACTGAATTGTATATTTGAAAGTTGCTAAGAGAGTTAATCTTAAAAGTTCTCATCATAAGAAAAAAATGTATAACTGTGGTGATGAGTGTTAACTAGGCTTATTATGGTGATCGTTTTGCAGGATATACTAATATTGAATCATTTTGTCATGTACCTGAAACTAGATGATATTATATGTAAATTATATCTCAATAAAAGAGGAACATCTTTAGGATTGGTTTAATTTGGGGAAATTATTAATAAGCTCGTATAGGAAAAGATGAGAAGACAGGAAAGAATGGTTATTTTTTACGACACGTCTTAAATATGGCAGTGTAATAGTTGTTTTCTCTGTGTTGGCTTGACAAATAGCTTCCAGTTCTGAATGGTTTAATCAGTAGATCAATAGTACAGAACTAATTTATGTTGCATATAAAGATTAGATTATTCAAGTAAAATCAAAGGCGATTTAAAATTACAAAGAACAATTAAACAAAAGCTATTCCATAGCACACAATTAATGTTTTATTATATTTGCTTTTTTAAGAGAAATTAAATAATATCCACTAAACAGAAGTCCCTATGTATGTCACTGTTCTTATTTGTAGACAACAGAATCAAAATTTAAGCAGAAAGTTTTTTATTTTTTTAAACTAACAAAAACAGTACATAGAATCTTGAGGAGGAAAGAGAATCAGGTTTGGATGCTACACAACCAGGATCCATGCAGCTAGAAGCCCTGAGCAATCATACCATGGGCCTCTTGTAGCAGAAGCACTACTACTGTTGTCACCCATTACTCAGCACCTATGATGCCAGAGCTTGGAAGCTGAAACTATGTCACAATGCCTCACAAGAACCAGATGCTTTAATTATCATGCACTTCCTCAGGCAGAACAACCATCTCGCAATGCTCACTTCCTTGTTGTAATTGCAGGGGTTCTCTGCTTGGCAGAACCTAGGCCTTGTGGGGAATCCCAGGTGCAATGAGAAAGGAGGGCATGAGTGGGGAGTGGCCAACTGATAGTGTTTTTTCTCCAGTCCTTTACCACCACACTACAGGTCCTTTTTCCCTGTAAACTTTCCTACCTCCAGAAGGAACCAATATACATATTTATCTGTAAACAATATGCATTTTAAATTTATATACATTCCATTTTCTTTACATGGTTCAATAAGCTGCTTTTTCTTTTTCATATATTTGATACCTATTCATTTGGATATATTGTTCATTGGTACTTTCCATCTGAATAAATGCCATTTTCCCCCATTCTCTTCTGATATTTAGTTTGATTTTTTTTTTTTACTTTTATAAAGGGGGTAAAATTAATATGATCATATATTTTTCCTTGAGCACATTTACTCAAATTACTTAGGACACAGTTTTTCAAAATTCCTTGGAGGTAAAATCAGCTGGCGGCATTTATTACAAATATAGCTTCCCAGGCTCCTCTATAAGTCAAGAGCAAGCTGGAAATCTGAGCAACTCAAAACAAAATAACTCAAACAAGTTTAATTACAAGAGAATAGGTTATGGTTAAGACAACTTTTCTGTAATAGGGCCAAATAGTAAACATTTTAAGCTTTGTGGGTCACATGCAGTCTGTTGCATATTCATCTGTCTTTTTTACAACTCTTTAAAAATGTGAAAACCATTCTGAACTTAAGGAGCATACAAAACAGGCTGGTAGTTTGCAGAACCCTGCTTTGGTGAAGAAAGGAAGTTCAGTCATGTGGAGCTAGTAGCAACTCTGCTTTTACTACCTAGACTTGAAGGATGAGAGAGGTTATCAGGACTTGAAAGGAGAAAGGATATTCTGTAGCCAGGTATACCCCTTGAAGGGGCTCATGAGAGAGTTGGCCTAGAGAGACCTTTCAGAAAGTAATTAAATACATGAACCTCACTCCTCTGAGTTCCCCACTTGACTAAGCCAACCCTAAAGCCAGGGGGAAATGGAGTCCTGTTATATCATAATGTTGTACAGCCTTCTGGAATAGAGAGTAGGGTGGGTGAGGCAGAGTGGCTTCGGAGGAGCCAACAGAAGGTACCTAGGACAGCTGAGATAGAACCTGAGAATTTGTCAAAGATTAGTTGACCATAGATTTGAGGGTCCATTTCTGGAGTCTCTATTCTGTTCCATTAGTCTATTTTTTGTGCCAATACCATGCTGTATTGGTGATCATAGCTTTGTAATATAGCTTGAAGTCAGGCAAAGTGATGCCCCAGCTTTCTTTTTCTTTTTCAACATTTCCTTGGTGATTCAGGGTCTTTTCTGGTTCCATACAAAATTTAGGATTGTTTGTTCCAGCTCCTTGAAAAATGTCAATGGTATTTTAATAGGGATGGCATTGAAAGTGTAGATTGCTCTGGGTGGGATAGACTTTTTTTTTTTTTAAGATTTTATTTAGCTATTTGAGAGAGAGAGAGAGAGAGAGAGAGAGAGAGAGAGAGAGAATGAGGTGGGGGAGGGGCAGAGGCATAGAGAGAAGCAGATTCTCCGATGAGCAGGGAGCCTGAGGTGGGGCTCAATCCCAGAACCTTGGGATTATGACCCAAGCTGAAGGCAGACACTTAACAGACTGAGCCACCTGGGTGCCCCCAAGATAGACATTTTAACAATGTTTATTCTTCCAATCCATGAGCATGGAATGTTTTTCAATCTTTTTGTGTCTTCCTCAATTTCTTTCATAAGTGTTCTGTAGTTTCTGGAGTATAGATCCTTTACCTCTTTGGTTAGGTTTATTCCTAGGTATCTTCTGGTTTTTCTTGCTATTGTAAATGGAATTGATTCCTTAATTTCCCTTTCTATAGTTACATTGTTAGTGTATAGAAAAGCAACTGATTTCTGTGCGTTGATTTTGTATCCTGACACATTACTAAGTTGCTGTATGAGTTCTAGTAATTTGGGGGTAGAGTCTTTTGGGTTCTCCACATATAGTATCATATCATCTGTGAAGAGAGAGAGTTTGACTTCTTTGCCAATTTGGATGCCTTTTATTTTCGCTGTCTGATTGCTGGTGCTAGGACTTCTAGCACTATATTGAACAAGAGTGGTGAGAATGGGCATCCCTGTCATGTTCCTGACCTTAAGGGAAAAGCTCTTAGCTTTTTCCCATTGACAAATCAGGAAAAATATCCAGTAGAAAAAAAGACAGTCTCTTGAACAAGTGGTGCTGGGAAAATTGGACAGCTACATATAGAAGAATGAAACTGGACCACTCTCTTACAGCATACACAAAGATAAACTCAAAATGGATGAAAGAACTCAATGTGAGGCAGAAATCCATCAAAATCCTACAGAAGAACATAGGCAGTAACCTCTTTGACATCAGCCACAGCAACTTCTTTCAAGACATGTTTCCAAAGGCAAGGGAAACAAAAGCAAAAATGAACTATTGGGACTTCATCAAGATGAAAATCTTCTGCACAACCAAGGAAACAGTCAACAAAACTAAGAGGCAACCTATGGAATGGGAGAAGATATTTGCGAATGACATTACAGATAAAGGGCTGACATCCAAGATCTATAAAGAACTTCTCAAACTCAACATTCAAAAAACAAATAACCCAGTCAAAAAAATGGGCAGAAGACATGAACAGACACTTCTCCACAGAAGACATATAAATGGCTACCAGACATACAAAAAAATGCTCCACATCACTAGCCATCAGGGAAATACAAATCAAAACCACAATGAGATACCACCTTACACCAGCTAGAATGGCAAAAATTAACAGGACAGGAAACAACAAATGTTGGAGGACGTGAGAAAGAGGAACCATCTTACGCTGTTGGTAGGAATGCAACTTGGTGGAGTCACTCTGGAAAACCATATGGAGGCTCCTCAAGATTTTAAAAATAGAGCTACCCTAAGACCCAACAATTGCACTACTGGGTATTTACCCCAAAGATACCAATGTCGTGAAAAGAAGGGCCACATGCACTCCAATGTTCATAGCAGCAATGTCCACAATAGCCAAACTGTGGAAGGAGCCAAGATGCCCTTCAATAGATGAATGGATAAAGAAGATATGGTTCATATATACAATGGAATATTACTCAGCCATTAGAAAGGATGAATACTCACCATTTGCATTGATGTGGATAGAATTGGAGGGGATTATGCTAAGTGAAAGAAGTCAATCAGAGAAAGACAATTATCATACAGTTTCATTCATGTGCAGAACATAAGGACTAGCACAGAGGACATTAGGGGAAGGAAGGGAAAACCGAGGGGGTGGAATTAGAGGGGTAGATGAACCATGAGAGACTATAGACTCTGGGAAACAATCTGAGGGTTTCAGAGGGGAGGGGGATCAGGGGATGGGGTAGCCCAGTGATGGGTATTAAGGAGGGCATGTGTTATAATGAGCACTGGGTGTTATACACAAATAATGAATCATTGACTACTACATCGAAAATTAATCATATACTATATGGTGACTAAAATAACATAAAAAAAAAAGAACCTGGGAATTTATGCTTTTAACAATAACACAGATGACGTTGATCGAAGCTTGAGAAACATTGTTCAAGGGTATAAATCTAAATGTGCTCACAGTGCATGTGAATTATCCATTTTAGCAAAATTATTCTTTAAAGTGACCACATCAATTTAACCTACACCAGCAGCATATAATTAGTTTCCCTTTCAATCTGACCAAATACTTCATAGTCAAACTTTTCCATTTTTACTAATTTAATGGATAAAAAAAGTAAAATTTTAAAAGTAACATATAGCTGATTTCCAGTGAAGGTGAACATACTTTCATAATATTTGTCATTCCAATATCCCTTCCTTTTTGAATTTATGTTCTTTCTCCATTTTTCTACTATATTATTTTCTCGTCTTTATTAATGAGTCAGAATTTTTTATATATTCTTTATATATTTATATATATAACCCTATGTCTAATATATACTGCAAACACTTTTTTTAGTCCGTGGCTTATTTTTTTCATTCTGTTTGTTTTTTGCTGTACAGGATTTGAATATTTTTAGTAATAAAATGCTTAATCTTTTTAAAAACTTACATCCTTGGGGCGCCTAGGTGGCTCAGTGGGTTAAAGCCTCTGCCTTCGGCTCAGGTCAAGATCTCAGGGTCCTGGGATTGAGCCCCGCATCAGGCTCTCTGCTCAGCAGGCAGCCTGCTTCCCCCTCTCTCTCTGCCTGCCTCTCTGCCTACTTGTGATCTCTCTCCTCTCTGTCAAAATAAATAAATAAAATCTTTAAAAACTTACATCCTTTAGAACTTACTATGACTTCTACCTACAGTTCATTCATGTGTTCCACTACTTTATTATACTAATTTCATAGTTTTGTTTTTCATACTTAATATATCTGGTATTTGGAATTTTTTCCAAACATAAGAACATACTAAAATACATATAAAATTATGCCAAATTACGCTATAGATAAAATAGTATTGCTTGCATTTAAGATTTATTTAAAGGACTTACATTTTTATCAGGGCCAGCATGAACAAATTATTAGACAGTAGATTTTGAAAATACCAACTAAGAGAATTTTGAAAGAAAGGAGATATTCAGCTTTGGCAGTCTTTGGGTAAAATAAAGAGTATTGCACAAAAATCAAAGAAAGTAAAAGCAAATTAGTCTTGTTACAACTAATGGAAAAATATTTCTCAGTATAATATTACCATGTATTATAAGAACAATTTAATATTAAAACATTTAGTCATTTGACTAATAGCTTGTTATTTCTGTTAAAATTATGGAAAGGGGGAAAGGGGATACTTTTGAGAGATGGAAAATGATAGTAAGATAATTTTAGAATCTTGCCAAAATGGTGGCCAGAAATCATACATATACCTCAAACACCCCCAAATTTCTACCGAAACAGGATAATAAATTAATTGAAAATAAATATGATAACAAGAATTGTGAAAAAAAAAAAAAGAGTTCTGGAATACAAAAAGACAGTGGTAGACCAGAATATTTTGAGGAAATCCTGGAAAATATAAAATAGATTAAATTAGATTCATGGAGGAAAAGGAAAAAGATCAGGGATGCCACCATTTCCCCCAAACAGAGGCATAAATACTCTTTCTCTGGGGAACAACTTTATAGCTCCAAGCTCAAAGTCAGGAAAATGCTGGGTGATTACTTGAATACTCAATCTTAGTCCAAGGGGCTGCTACAACACAAATACTACAGACTGGGTCACTCAAACAATACTTATTTTACACAGTTCTACAGGCCAAGGAGTCCAAGATCAAAGCAACAGCAGATTCGGTGTCTGGTGAGAGCCTACTTTCCTGTTAAAGGCAGAAGGGATGAGAGAGTTCTCTGAGACCTTTTTTATAAGGGCATAAATACCATTCGTGAGTTCTATCTTCAAGACCTAATCACTTCCCAAAGGCCCCACCTCCAAATATCAGCACGGTGATTAAGACTCAGCATATGAATTCTTTTTTTTTTTTTTTTAATTAACACATAATGTATTATTTGCCCCAGGGTACATGTCTGTGTATCATCAGCCTTACACATTTCACAGCACTTACCATAGCACGTACCCTCCCCAATGTCCATAACCCAGCCACCCTATCCCTACCCGCCCCTATCCCCCACCCACCCTCAGTTTGTTTCCTGAGTTTAGGAGTCTCTTATGGTTTGTCTCCTTCCTGATTCCATC
>JAPYYM010001962.1:0-12829 GCA_028534135.1 Potos flavus
TATCTTAGGCACCACACGAATAGCTCAGAAAAGTCTCATGAAACCGCCTGCATGTCCTTTCCACGTCCCAGCCGCCACCCAAGGCTTTCACGTGAGAATACTTTCAGCCCAAGAACTGAGTCTGGCAGCTATTGACTCAGCCCTTTGCTAAGGAGGACGTGGGACTGTGATTTCTGGCCTGAAGAGTTGAGTCTGTAATAGATGAGGTGTCTGGGGAAAGCCTCAGGGAAAAGAGCAATGAGTAAACAGGCTCTTCACCTCCAGACACCCTTCACTTGACCTACCAGGCCTGTGGAAGATGTGGAGGTTCTTGCTCCAACGGCTTCAACATTTTCCAATTGTCCATGGATTTGGAATGTTTTTTTGATATATGTCAGCTACTTTCATATGGCAATACCCAAATTCATTTCTCCAGCACATCTCTCTTTTGAATTATGCTGTCCCAAGTGGTGGGAAAACATTATTTAAATTCAGAAAAAAAAAAAAAATCCAGTCCTTGAGCTATAAGCCAAGGTCTTCACAAGCCAAAAAAAAAGCTCTCACTAAGATGTAAAATGAAATGGCAGGCAGACCTGGGATGTGTTATCGTGTGATGTTTGAAGGGAAGACCAACATCATTTGAGCAGAGGGTTCAAGTGATTTTCAAACAACACAAGCTAACGATTATTACCTGTCATAGAGAAGAGAGGCCAGTGTAGGGCCCGAGTCAAGAGCATGTGGCCCAGGTGACTGCAGTAACAGGCGACCTAGAGAGAAAGCCAAAATAGGAGATTTCAAGGTGAGGGGGAGGCCCAAGAAGGGAATCGGGAAGAATGAGTTGGAATCTTGACCAAGAAAGAGACTAATATCTCGGACATTTATCCTATAAGAGCACAGGCTGATACAACCTTGAGAAATTTACCTTTTTATTAGAAGACTTGAAGACTTTATGTGAATATCATTGTTTTATACAGTTAAGACAGAATTGTGAATTGATAGTGACGTTTAGAGTTTACTATGATTAAAAATAACTTACATGCTCTCAAATGGTAAAAAAAAAACAACTTACATGCTAAGGTTTCATCTGATGTGTTAATAATAGCTACCATTTGGTAAATATTTAAGATGTTCCCTCATCTGTTAAAGAACAGTTAGACCTTACCTCATGGGGATGTCATGAGGATTGAATTAGATTATGTATATAGGTATAAACATACATGATGCTTGGCACTGTGCTTGACACATAATAAGAATCACAATAAACATCACAATAAGTAGTAGTTATTGGCTTCAATACTACTATTACATAGCTCCTTTCTGAAAATAAAGTTTATTACTTTAAGAGGGACATTGAAAATATAGAGAAGAACCAATAGGTTGTAAAATAGACTGTGTTGGACACACTCTTGCTTTTAAAACATCATCTTGCATAATTTGGCTATTATTAATAATGCTGCTATAAACATTAGGGGCATATGTATCCCTTTGAATTAGTATTTTTGCATTCTTGGGTAAATACCTAGTAATGCAACTGCTGGATCATAGGGTAGTTCTATTTTTAACTTTTTGAGGAACCTCTACACTGTTTTCCAGAGTAGCTGTACCAGTTTACATTCCCACCAATAGTGCAAGAGCATTCCCCTTTCTCCACATCCTCGCCAACACCTGTTGTTTCCTGTGTTGTTGATTTTAACGATTCTGACTGGTGTGAGGTGGTATCTCATTGTAGTTTTGATTTGTAGTTCCCCGATGATGAGTGATATTGAGCAACTTTTCATGTGTCTGTTGGCCATCAGGATGTCTTCTTTGAAAAATGTATATTTATGTCTTCTGCCCACTTTTTAATTAGATTATTCATTTGGGGTATTGAGTTTGATAGTTTCTTTATACATTTTGAATACTGACTCCTTATTTGTTATGTCACTTACAAATATTTTCTTTCATTCAGTAAGTTATCTTAAGTTTTGTTGATTGTTTCCTTCAGTGTGCAGAAGCTTTTCACTTAGCTCAAGTGTCCCTAGACTGATGAATGGATAGAGAAGATGTGGTATATATATCCAATGGAATATTACTCATCCATAAAAAAGAATGAAATCTTGCCATTTGAAATGACATGGATGGAGCTAGAGAGTATTATTCTAAGTGAAATAAGTCAGAGAAAGACAAATGACCATATGATTTCATTCATATATGGAATTTAAGAAACAAAATAAATGAGCAAAGGGGAAAAAGAGAGAGAGAGAGAGGCAAACAAAGAAACAGACTCTTAAGTATAGAGAGCAAACTGATGGTTTCCGGAGCAGAAGTGGGCAGAGGGATGGGTGAAATAGGTGATGGGGATTAAGAAGAACACTTGTGATGAGCACCAGGTGTTGTATGGAAGTGTTGAATCACTAAATTATACACCTGAAGCCAATATTACACTGTACTATAACTAACTGGAATTTAAATAAAAACTCTAAAAAAATAAAACATTGCTTTGAAACAAAAGGAATGACAAGCAATACCAGTAGGTAAAACTCTCCAAGAGGTGTCTGAGGGAAGCAGAATAGTGTCCCTCCCAAGGATGTCCACACCTAACCCCTGGAAACTGGATATGTTACCTCTCAAGGCAAACATGAAGATGTGATTACGATTATGGACGTTGAGGTGGGAAGATAATTCTGCATTATCTGGTTGAGCCCAATCTAATTAGATGAGTCCTTAAAAGTGGAAGAGAGAGGTAGATGAGTGGGTCAGAGAGACGGAACATCCACCAGCATTGTTGGCTTTGAAGATGGAGGAAAGGGGCCATAAACCAAGGATTCCAGCGACATCTAGAAGTTGGAGAAGGCTCTTAGCTCATAGCCAGCAAGAAACAGGGACCTCAGTCCTGCAACTATAAAGAACTGACCTGGCTCAATGATCTGAATAAGCAGGAAAGGGATTCTCAGGAAAGGGATTCTGGAGAATCCCTCCAGAAAGAAATGCAGCCTGCCAATACTTTGCTGGTAGTTTGGTGACACTATAGAGATTTCTGATCCACAGAACTGTAAAATAATACATTTATACCAACTAAACCACTAAATTTATGGTAATCTGTTATAGCAGCAACAGGAGACTAATACCATATCCAGAAATAAAAGATGTTCTCTCAGAGGGCAGAGAGCTCTGGATATTTTAGATATCTTCTATGATCCATACACTTTTTTTTTAATTTGAGAGAGAGACAGAGAGAGCATGTGGGGGAGGGGCAGAGGGAGAGGGAAAATCCCAAGCAGACTCCCTGCTGAGCACGGAGCCTGACGCAGACTTGAACTCACCACCTTGAGATCATGACTTGAGCGGAGATCAAGAGTCGATGTTTAACCATCTGAGCCACTCAGGGACCCCTATCCATACACTCTTATAGTTTCTCCTTTAGAACTCGGAATACCTCAGTGAACTATGCTCTGTCCACATTTTATGAGAGAATAAACAGGTTTAGAGAGGAAAATTAGTAAATTATACAACACTAGACTGGGGTCTTCCTAACTTCAAAATTCGTGCTGTGAGAGTTTATCACTCTTCCTCCTCTATGCTTGACATATTTAGGGGGGATTTAGTTGTGAAGATTAAAATAATAAGTGAGGGGCTGAACTCACATATTAATTATAGCTCTGAGAACTTTAAAAATTAGGATGATGGGGGTTTTTCCCCCTTGACTTTCCACAAAAACCTGTTTGTATAAATGAATATCTAAAGCATTACATTTCACCCTGATGCCCAAAGCTAACTTTCTCTCACTCCACACCCGCATGCTGATGCTATCCTTACAAACTCATATATGATTCTTCAAGATTAGAAAGTCACCTATAAGAACGCAAATGCACCGTCAACAACGGGAAAGCTTTGCTTAATAATTTAGCTCAGAACTTTGAGGCTTGCTAGACAAGAAAGCAAGTGGGGAGGGACAGGGGATTTCATAGTCTCAATCATATCTCTTGTCGTCATCTTCTCATTGGGATCCTTCCTCATCTCTTCAGTGCATGCATTTCTTTTCCACCTGGCATATTCTGCTTCCCTAAATCCAACGTAACACCATGAAGACCTGAGGAATACCCCCAAGGCTACCTTCTTTTGTCTTTTTTTGTAGAGGTCTGGAACCAGATGGCCTACCTAGACTCAGAGCTAGCCTTGCCATGTGCTAACTGTATAGCCTCGAGTAATCTACGGAACTACGCTAACCTTGAATTTGCTCAAGTTGATGTCTTGTCTAGAACTTGCTCAAGCAGATGTCTCCCAAGGTTTAGTGGAGAAGCCTTGCCATCTGCCATGTAAAGCTCCTAGTAGAGTATCTACAGTAATACATACTCTAAAAAATGCTGCTGTTTTTGTTACTATTGTTGTCACTAATGGAATAGAAACTTTTCATATAACTTCTTTCGGATTTTCATCCTGGTGCCAGTGAAGTCTGGAGAGCTAGGGGTTTGCTGTGGAATTAGAGCTCAGAGAAGCTCAGCCTGGAGCATATGGTAGCCAGCAGCAGCCAAAGGTGACTACACAGTTCTTGAAATGTGACTAGTCTAAATTGAGATGAGTGTAAGCATAAAATACAGTACAGAAAAAGAATGTAAAATATCTGTCGATAATTCTATATTAATTACATGTTTAAATGATAATATTTTAAGTATTTGGCTGCTATTAACATTAATTTCCTTTGTGTATTTTTCTTTTTTTAATATGGTGGCTAGTAAATTTAGAATTCCATATGTGGGCCCCCACTGTTTTTCATTGGAAAGGAACGACCGAGTGTTCTCTTCCCTATTAAACAACTCAAATACAGGGTCAACTTGTGCTCCACTCTGGAGAGTAGACCTCCCAATCTGTTTAGCACTCAAGAGGCAGTTCTAGAAAACCACACTTTTTATAAATGTATACTGAAGCAACTTATATTCAGTGACACAGAGATGAGCATATAGAATTCAATAACTACTAGCTAATATTATTACTGTTACTGTCTCCATCCTAAGGGCAAAGTTGTAGATTCTCTGTGCTCCCAAAGGGAGAGTCACCTAACCTCCTGCAGAGCTGGTGGGTTTCTGGATGCCACGGCATGGGCTGCACTCCAGGAGAGGGATCGGTGAACTGGCTGATCCTGGAGGCGCCGTGGCTGGCAGCAGGGTCGTGGGGCATCTGCCTGGGTCCATGGAACCCGGTGGGGCCACCCTGTATGAGCCTCCCCCCCGCCCCGCACCCCGTAGCTACAGTTCAGGGGCCAAGTTGACAGGTGAGAGATTTGTGGATTGCCGACTTGAGTGGTACAGAGAATGGAGGTTTGTGTGAAAATGCTGGGGGTGCCTGAGCTATCCCCATGTTCCCTGGGAACCGACTGGCTTCTTTACCCTGTATCTTACCCCCCACCAAGATATCCAGGGACCGAAGTGTCTCCCTGTGAGGCAGAGACCACTGGTGATTTATCTGAGGCTCTCCTGCCAAGTGGTCTCAATGTTTCACAGGTTTCCACCGGAGCATCTCATCTGGCTTCCCCCCTCTCCCAGTTGCTTTACTTCTCGGTATTAGATGCTAAATAGATTCGGATGGACAATTTGGCTCACTCCGCTCCTTCCTGGCCACTGCCTGTGTTAGCTCCCACAAATAAAACCTGAGCTGACGGCAGTGGAATTTATGAAGACCAGTAAGAAATGAGCTCTGCAGAACGGCATCACACGCAGCTGAACCCAGAAGTACCGGGGTCTCTGTTTCCAGGCCAAACAGCACAAGTGGTATGGCCTGGACCCTTGCAATTGCAACAACCCGATAAGCCACGCTCATCCAAAGAAAATGGCTTATTTTCTCCAGAATCCTTGGATTGGAAGTATGCCATGGGACTCAACAGCCCCTCCATCGCATATGGCCCCAAAGTTCCCAGTTACCTCCAGTGCCGCCTCATCACAGTCGGGGGCTATCATTCAAATCCCACCCTAGGGACCTAGCCTGAGCTCCAAATAGAATACGTCCCGAGATCTCCTTGTATCATTTTCCTTCTGATGTTTTAGTCTTAGAAGAACAGAATCAATGTAAGCTTGGTAACGCCTTCTAAACCTCCAAAAATCTCTTTCTGTTCCTGGTACACCGGGCAGTGTCCTTCCCCAGAACGGGGACATGGGCATGGTCTCTGGGGATGTGACAGAGCTCTGTGGAGTTTATAGTTCACTGGGGGAAGGCGGTACCCTCAGGAGTCAAAAGGAAGTGATTGCAAGAGGCCAATGTGCTTTCGCTCTCTTTTTTAAGATTTTATTTATTTATTTGACAGAGAGAGATCACAAGTAGGCAGAGAGGCAGGCAGAGAGAGAGGGGGAAGCAGGCTCCCTGCTGAGCAGAGAGCCCGATGAAGGGCTCGATCCCAGGACCCTGAGATCATGACCTGAGCCTAAGGCAGAGGCTTTAACCCACTGAGCCATCCAGGTGCCCCACCAACGTGCTTTCTCAATCAGACTCCCTTTCCCCAGAGTTCTCAGTGCGTGGAGTCCTTCTGCACACAAGACTGAGAACATGCTCTTTCCAGCCTTGAAATATAAAATAAATAAATAAGCCAAATGAGCGTTTGGTTTCTGTTAAATACACATTATATATACACATACACACATACATGTCTATGTACACACATACGTATTTATATATGCACACACACATACAAGTACCTGCATACCACACGAATACACAAACATACACAGACCTATATAAGCACATATATACATATGCATGTATGTATACACACGTGCACACACACACACACACACACATGCCTGCACACCCCTCCCCTGTCTGTTTCTGAGTCTCTCCTGACACGTCAGCAATGGCTGGGGCAAACTGAAACCTGGATGAAAAGTTCGCCAACTCCATCTCCTTGTGGTGTGACTGCTTGGCCTTCAGAGCTGGGCCTAGAACCAAGCTAGGATAGAGACATCTGTCACGCCGATTTAAGAACATGCTTAGAGAGGAGCGTCTGGGTGGCTCAGTCGGTTAAGCATCTGATTCTTGATTTCGGCTCAGGTCATGATCTTGGGGTCATGATCTCGGGGTCCTGAAACGGAGCCCCGCCTGGAGCCCAGGGCTGGCTCATCCCTCTCCCTCCCCCCACCTGCGCGTGCACTCTCTTGTGTGAGCTCTCTCCCTCTCTTTCTCTCTCTCTCTCAAATAAATACAATCTTAAAAAAAATAAATAAATAACATGCCCAGAGAGTCATTCCTCCTGACCTGGCCTCAGTCCCGGAAGTTTCGAGTGGAGTGAGGCAAACCGCAACTCCCTTCAAATTAACTCAGCCATGCTTCATTATTAAATGCATTTTTATTTCAGACACGCACTGTATGGCTCCTCAAATGCGGCCCTTGAAAGTAAACGCATTCGAGGAATGGTTATTGTGGCAGCGAGAGGCAGGAGTGCCAAGAAAATGCTCCCCATTTCCTTTCTGCCTCAGCTGCCCACATGACAAGTTCCAAAGCCAGAAACCTGGAGTTGGATACTGAGGAATAGTAATATTAAAAGTAAGTTCAAGGAAAAAAAAAAAAAAGTAAGTTCAAGGAAAGGAAAAAACAAAACAGATATGCTCCAAACACATGATATTTGGGAAAAACCAGAAATGATATTTATCCCGCTCACGAATGCCTGCTTTTTTTTTCTTTTAAAGATTTTATTTATTTATTTGACAGAGAGAGAGATCACAAGCAGGGAGAGGGGCAGGCAGAGAGAGAGGGGGAAGCAGGCTCCCTGCCGAGCAGAAAGCCCGATGTGGGGCTCGATCCCAGGACCTCGAGATCATGACCTGAGCCGAAGGCAAAGGCTTTAACCCACTGAGCCAGCCAGGCACCCCGAATGTCTGCTTTCTGGGGTAGAAAGCGTCCGGCAGCCCAGGCAACGAGCACCTGAGTGGGGCGGGCAGACTGTCATCCCCTGACTTCTGGCTCAGAGAAGCCTCATGTAAGTCAGCTTCATTTCACCTCTCTTCCTTTCCCTGTTTGCCCAAACAGTCATCCCAGGGAAATTAGGGAAAAGCAACTCCGATGACAATGACAGAAAAAAAAAAAAGGCCTAAATGGCTGCCCGAGTTTGCTGTGACTACAGGCAGCTCTTTAAAGACACAGACATGCCTTTAAATGAGCACATTAAGGCTTTTGCAGAAATATTCATTGACTGTGTCATAATCCAGCGACTGGGTTTAATGTGCAGCAGTTTTGATTCTGCTCCTCCTGCATCAACTGCACTTGGCAATGAAGTAGAGCAGACACCAGCCTGCAGTCTTGGAATGTGATTTTTCAACCTCCCAGAAACAGTCAGCACCTGACACCTGACTTTACGTGGGGGCTAATCCTCCTTTCGGCCATGGCTCCCTCTTGAGTTTTTTAGAGAAGACAAAGCGATAGTGTTAGCATGAAATGTAGAAATGAGCGTTGTGTTGATGCACGCTTTAAACATTTTCAAGCTGCATCATTCGTATGCCTAGGCTTAAAGCTGTCCAGTCTGCAACGTATGGCAAGGGTATCACCCAAAAAACGTGTGTACAGGAATTATTAGATTACTTTATCTCTTCTAAATCAAACTCAATTTTGGGGTGCCTGGGTGGCTTGGTTGGTTAAGCATCTGCCTTAGGCTCAGGTCATGGTCCCAAAAGAAAGCCCCTGTGAAAAAGATAAAAAGATGAGATATAGACTGGGAGAAAATATTTGCCAATAATCTGACCAAAGACTAGTTTCTAGAATGCATAAAGAAATATCAAAATTCAACGGCAAAAAAAAATCTACTTAGAAAATGGGCAAATAAAATGGACAGACATTTCACCAAAGAGGATGTACAGATGGCAAGTAAGCCCATGAAATTATGCTCAATGTCATTAGTCGTTAAGGAAACGCAAACTAAACCCATAATACGCACCTCTCAGAATGACTGAATTAAAGGACAGTGAAGACGCCAAGTGCGAGCGAGGATGAGAGGCTTTGAATGGTGCATGCATTTCTGGTGGGGTCCTAAAATGATCGAGTCACTCTGGAAAACAGTTTGGCAGTTTCTTAAGAGTAGCCATGTAACTACCATAAGATCCAGCAATTACACTCTTTGATATTTATCCCAAAGAAATGAGGTCTACGGTCACCTGAGAACCTGTACTCAAGTGTTGATAGCAGCTTTATTTGTGATAACCAAAATGAAACAACCAGATGTCCTTTGTAGGGTGCAGACTGTGGTCTCTCCACACCATGGAACACTGCTCAGTGGTAACAAGGCACAAACTATTGACACACAGTGATTTGGATGGTCTCAAGGGAGGGATGCTGAGTGCCTCTGAAGTCAGAGGCCGGGGGCGAGAGCAATTTTCCACGGCATGCTTAGCCATGGGCTGGACCCGGCCAAAGGGGTTCAGTGTGCACTTGACACGCCGACATCGACAGACGTCGCAGCACTACCACCAACATCCCGGACTGGTGAGAGCTTTATAGTTTACAAATGGCTTTGCCTAGCTCACTAGTTAGCGGTATCAATTAACTAGCTTCAATACAGCATGGCACTCAAGGCCTCCTGTTCTGAAATTCTGTGGCTTTGCTTCCAGTCTTGGCTTTGTTAGTTACCAAAAAAAAAAAAAAAAAGATGCTCTTGAACAACCTACCGAAATTCTTAGAGTCTCCATTTTCTTGCCCATCCAATGAACGTAATGCTAACCTACATCATAATATTGTTGTGAGGATTACATAAAATCACAAAGAAAGGGCCTTATCAGAGTGCCAGGAACAGAGTAAGTAATAATTACTTACATTTATCACTGCAATTACCTACACTATTATTATTATTATTATATGACTTAATAATCCTTGAAATGTCTTCCACTGTGTGTCTACAGCACCCTACTCTGCAGAGATGAGCTTTGCTAGGTCGGACCACCAGTCCTGCCAATCCCCCTAGATAAATCAGGGGCGTGGAGAGCCAGTCATCACTGCAGACACAGTGCAGAGAACTTTCCAAGCTCTCTAGTGAAGGGTCAGGCGGCCAGATCTATACTTTTCTAGTGTAAGCTATTCTTCCTTCAGCCTTTTTATGGGCTTGCATACAAGTCAAGTCCTTTATCCTCCCATAGCCCCTTCCTCACTCTTTGGAAGTGAGACGCCGTAAAGACGCAGCCCCCAGGGTGCCCTGAATCACGAAAGCAAAGAAAGGTATTTCACAGCACTGGAGAACATCCTTTGATTTTTTCCAGGACCACATTTTTTCCCCCAGTTTGCTTTGTCTCCTGATTGAAGGATTACCGAAAGCATCACACAAAAGGCTCCGTGTATCTTTTGAAAGGTAAAACCGAACCAGCTGAGCCTAATCAACTCCCAGAGGTGCCATAAATACCTGCCAGGCTATAAAAGCACAATCTCTCTGATAGGGCAAAGAAGAAGTGAGAGCTACAAGGGGAGTATGGCCCCCCAACCTCAGGATAAACACTTCTCAGACTTGCTTTAAGGATTAGAAAGAGAATCTTACGTGAGGATTCCCAGAACCAAGTCTTGGCGCAGGTGCTCCCTGAGGACCGGAGCCGCCCAGGACTAGGGACGGGGACACACGGACAGGCAAAGGCAGGCAGGCACCTGAGTGCAGGGGTGCTGAGATGATGATGTTGTGGGAGATTGCCCCTTTCTTGGTTTGGACAATAAAGCTCTTAACTACATGTCTAGTCCCATCTTCACCAATTTCAGTCAATTGGGATGATTCATAAGTCCCAGTTTGTGCCTTCAAGCTTTAGTAGGCTTTCCCCTTCTTTGGAGTGCCTTCTCCAGTGAAGCTGCTTGCCACTCAGACGTCAGTAGATAACTAATGGAAAACACTGGATATATAATAACTTTCCCATAAAAGTTAACGTCCTCCCTTTCCCTTCAGAGAGGACTTTTGCCCTTGTCCACCTGGCAGAAAGACCCATGACTTTCTTGGTTTTCCTTCCACTTCTATTTCCTCATCTGCTTTGTCTTCTTTAAAACTGTGTCTCCTTTTACTCGGCCACTATGTATCACTGATACGGGGTGGCTGGGGAGCATCGGAACAATGAGGAAGTTGGGTAAAATTTGGTCTGGTAGCTTGGATTCCCTGAAAGGGGCAGACCAACCTGAGACAAACTGGTGGGGGTGAGGAAGGCCTGATTTCCCTAGGTGTAGAACAGGGTAAAAGGGCCCTATTATGAGCCACAGGACAGCCCTTGCCATGTACAATGTCAGTTCTTGCCAGAAAACAAAAAGGCATTTCTCTTTCAGGCTCTAAGTGTCCCATTTTAGCTTAAATCGATTTTCTTGCTCCATTGATGAGTTCTTCTCCTTGAATGGACCCACATGCAACTTGTCACTCAGATTGCCCTGAGAGGCAACCCAGCAAACACCCTAGCTGACTTCAGTTCTGAGAGCAGGGACTCCTCCAGATCCATGCCTCAGTCCTGGCTGTGTCATGTGTCAGCCATGTCACCTGGGGCTGGAAGTTAGCCTATCAAAGCAGCTGTGGTCACAACTTTGATTTGTACCAAAACAAAACAGGAACACAGTGACATACCAGGAAACAAAATAAGAAAGAGATAATAGATAACTTCCTTCATCCCAAGTAGTTTCCATTCTAGAATCAGGGCCATTGTCTCAGTTAGAGTCTGGTCTACTAAGCCACAGGCTGGGAAAACATGTCTGGATGGGAGCTGTGTGTGTGTGCACGTGTGTGTGTGTGTGTGTGTGTGTGTGTACATACTTCCCTGCATGGGAGGGGGAACACAGGGTCCTGAGCTATCTTTTCATTCCTTTGCTGAAAATACTCATGTACTCATTTTCGTTGTAAGTGGTTTAGTATTCAACAACAATAATAGACAGAAATAGCAAAAATAACAGGTCTGGGGAAGAGACAAAGGATCCCGACCTCTTTCTCAGGGGACTCCAGAGCTCCCCTCACACTTTTACTCTCTGCTGTCATTGCTAACATTCCCATCCTCATCCATTTCTGTCCCCTCCATGGGTCAGGCCCCTGTACCTGGAATCTCAGAAGATGAAACGATAGAAGGCGCTGCTTGCCTTGAAGGCTCCCTTTCCTTTAGGGGGCTTTGTTTCCAGGCACTGTCCATCTCTCTGAGCCCCAGTGGCTTCCCAAGGCTCCCTCCCAGGAGTCCTCCCTCATGCCTTCATGCCCTCCCACTCTGTCCCAGAGGCAAGGCTTCCCCCCTCACATAACTCCTCAGAGCATCTGACTGGGAAGCAGGATTTAGAAGCAGGAGGGAGAAACTGGCTGGGAAGCAGCAGGAGGGGACTTTCCACCAAGTAGGGCTGGATTCAGAATGGCAGAGGGTGCTCCCAGCTTCATCGTCTGAAGTGAGGGGACACCTCATCTGAGTCCAGCCTCCCTCAGGGTCAGGGCTGACAAACATACAAGTCTTCACCACAGTCACGGCAAGAGTGGCCCCTCAAGTGGCACGAGGAAGCACTCTTTATCGTTTCACATCTCCCTTTTCTCGCCAGTCAGTGCCTCAGCCTCCTGATCTGTAAAATGGACAAAATGATCCATGTTTATATTGTGGCCCCATCCGCCATATCCCAGGATTGGGCTTGTGGGTAATTCCTTCAGCCCTGAAGATAGGGTTACTGAGCACAGCATGGAAATGTGGGTGTCAAGGGGCACCTGGGTGGCTCAGTCAGTTACGATGGGTGTCATGGGGGCCATCTCACACCATAATGGCATTGCCATAGTAATCATCTTGTACAGATTATGAGTAATAACATCTATAAGGATAGATAGCTAATACTTTCGAGAGCTTACTGTGTGTTGGTCATGGGTACTTGAGCTCTATAGGCACTATCTTATTTAGTCTTTACAACAATTCAACGAGGGGTAATATTATTA
>JAPYYM010001963.1:0-12828 GCA_028534135.1 Potos flavus
CATTCCCACCAACATTGTAGGAGGGTTCCCCTTTCTCTGCATCCTCACCAACATCTGTCGTTTCCTGACTGGTTAATTTTAGCCATTCTGACTGGTGTGAGGTGGTATCTCACTATGGTTTTGATCTGTATTTCCCCGATGCCGAGTGATGTTGAGCACTTTTTCATGTGTCTGTTAGCCATTTGGACGTCCCAGATTTTTATGATCAGCATGTCCTTGTTTCTATTTACAGGTTTGCCATCGGTGTGTAATTCCTAAGAAATGGTAGTTTAATATCACCTGTATTTGATGTAACGAAAGCAGTGTTGTGTGTGTGTTTAGTGTGTTCCTCACGACTGTGTGAGATTCATTTACTTAGGATCACATGGCTCGCTGGAGTTTATGTATTTTCTTTGTTTATAATACTTCATTATATGAATATGACAAAATTTGCCCATTTCACTGCTGACAGATATTTGAGTTGCTTCTGCTTATCAGCTTACAGACAGCACTTCTATAGGGATCCTTCTACGTGTCTTTTAAGGTACATGCGCCTAAGCTTTCCCCGAAATATACCTGGACGTGACATTGTCGCGTCTTAGGGGGTGGGCTTCTTTGATACCCACCTGCTGAATCCAGACACTTTTCCGGAGTGGTGGTGCCGATTTCTACTTGGACCGGTGTTCCCGTGGATCCCTATCACCCAAACCATCCGTGTCACCTGCTGTTGTCAAACGTTACCCTTTGCTCGGCCTTATATTTCCCATTCAAGAATTGGCCTTTTGGATTTCCTCTGGCTGTTCAAGGCTTCTGTTGAATTTTGAGCTGGGCTATTTGTCTTTGTTTCCTTTTCATAACTGGTGGGAGTTCGGCGTATGCCCTGGACAGGGAGTCTTTGTGGATGATGTGCAGACACCCTCTGTGGTTGCCTCTTTACTCCCTTTTGCTGCTTTTTGAGGAGAGAAATTCTTCATTTTACGCAGATAAAATATGTTCATCTTTTCTTTTACGATCGGTGCTTTCTGCTGCTGCTTTAGAGATCCTTCCCCTGAGTCAAGTAGATGTTCTACTCTATTGTCTCTATAATCTTGATAGTTTTATCTTCCTCATTCACCTTTAGTCCATTTGGAATTGATCTTTGTGTACAGTGTGGAGAAGGTATGCTTGGATAACATTAATGCTACGTAATTCACTGGACCTTGATACATGACTAAGGACAGTTATCACAACAAAACCATATTCCGTATATTAATTAAAGAGCATCTCTGCTGCTGGTGTTGGTCCCTTCCTGATTGTTTCTTCAGAGTAAGTGTTGTGCTGTACCTCGACATGAAAAGTAATAAATGTGGGCAGTTATCGGATACCTTGCTTTGAAGACAGCCCTGTTTCAGCCAAAGGTAGCTGCAGATCGTAATTTTCTTTTAGGGTTGTAATGTTCATAAGACTCGGAAAACATCCTACAGTTCCCAGGACAAACACAAGATCGTGCTTTCTGAGAGCAGGGACTGGGTCACCATTGGATCTCTGGTCTCAAACAGAGCACCTGCCACTCGGTATCTGCTCAGTTAACATTAGCTGATGACAAACAAATTCAGTCTGTCCCAAAGAAACCACGAGTGTCTTCCAGAAATTCCAGTGTTTCAGCTTCTGAATTCCATCTCTCAGACTACCTCTCCCTCCCAGAAGCAGAACATAAATATTTCCCTGTTTTCTCTTTCCTCCTTCCTTCACTTTCGAATAACCCACAGTTTATAGGAAATTTGCCCTTAAGGTCACCTGTAGGTGACAATTTTTGTGATTCTTAACACCCCTTCTTCCCATAAGTAGCTGCCGCCTAAATTATTTTGGAGTCCCCTTCTTCACACTCTTGATTCACCTAGCCACCCTACGATACAGCATAAATTCTTCCCTGCAAAAGTCATCAAATTTCCACTAGTTTATGTATGCCTCTGAGTAACACGGAGCAAAGCAAATGGGTCTCTCTATGTCAGAGATGGAGCATAATTTATGAGCCGGGTTTCTCCAACGTTTACAAATTTCCATTGCCACTGTATCTCCAAAGCGAGGTCTTCAGTAGTATCCCAGAGTGCTGAGTCTGTGCCTTAGGGAAATGCTAATCGCTAAACCACCAGGCCCCACGTGAATGTAAGCAAATCTGTGTCAACCTCAGGCACCTGAGTAAGTTTATCGAAAAGGGAAAGGAACTTTAGGAGTAGAACCTGCAGGTCAGACGGCATTGATCACGTAAGCCTGGGCAATGAGCTGCGACAATCCCAAAGGGCTGGGGAGGAGGGAGGAGGTGTTGGGTGTGGCATGCCTGCCACCCTCTGCCGGAAGAATCACACGCTGTTTCACACACCACATGTGTTTAATCTCACGTGGCTTGGGCCACGGCACCTTTTAGGGCAGGAGATCTCACGGCACTAATGTCCTACCGAGCATGCTGCGGGAAACACCGCTTTGGGCTGGGCAGAGCTCCTGATAAAGCGTCAGCAGAATCATCAAAGAAAAACTCAAATTGCCAACCCAAAGTCAGACTAGTAGTTTCGGGAGCTCAGAAGCCACATCATGAAGTGGTTCCTCAGAGACTTGGAGCACTAATAACTGCGATGACCCACTACCCCTGCTGGTTGGGAACCTACCTATGCTGTCCGGGTCACTTAGCCCAGGGGGGCATCATTGCTTAGCCATAAATAGCAATCTATAGCTCATAGTGCAGCTCTTCCACTCGCCAACTGTGTGTTCTTGGGCAAGGTCCTTCATCTCTCGGTGCCCCGGTCTCCCCGCGTGTAGAATGCAGATGGTCGTAGGATCGGCCTCCCGGGGTTGAGAGCTAACAGGTGCAAAGCTCTCAGACGAGGACCTGCCACACAGCAAGCCCCATAGGTGTTTGCTGTTATTACTACTCTGTCACTTAATGTCGAGAGAGAACCAAGCTACCGTAAATTCTTTTAAAGGGAAAAAGTTGACCAGGAAGCAGACGAAGAAGCATATGAGGCAGAAATTCAAGCTGAGATAAGCGAGTTGCTGGAAGAGCACAGGGACGAGTATGAACAGAAGATGGAGGCATACAGAACCACGCACCAGCAGTGGAAAGCCTGGAAGAAAGCCCAGGTTGGTCCAGTCCCTCGGCCTTGAGCAGGGCTGGCCCCGGGGACGGGAGGGGTCTGGGAGGCCGCCCCTCAAGCCCAGAGGAGGGAAGTGACAGGCCAACTGGGGCCCCTGCTGGCTCCCTCTGTCTCCCATGGAAGGCAGGGCATTGATGCTTCTGGGCTTCCCTGGGAAAATGATATAACTTTGTACACATAACCCTGCAACATTGACTCCAAGCGCAGTAAGCAACAGATCAGGTGACCTGCCACAGCTGTGCCCACAAGCCTTCCTGTACTTTCAAGATGTGTCCTTGGCCTCTAGAGCCAATACTAACGATCACCAGAACGGCTAACGTTTTTAAGGTCTTTCTAGGTCCCAGGCATTACCTCAGTTCAACAGCCCTGGGAAGAGCTTCCTGTGATTGTCCCCATTCTGTAGATGAGAACACAGGCACAGAGAGGTCAAGCGGCTGCCCGAGCACACACAGCTGCTTGAGGCAGAGCTGGGTCGGCATCCGGGTCTATCTGGTTCTGAAGACCGTGGTCGTGAGCAAAAGTGCAAAATGTCTGCTTGTCCTAAGATTGCCTTCTACCCAACAGAGGGCCAAGAAGAAAAAGAAGCAACCCGTCGAGGAACATCCCGAGGAGGGGTTGGAGGAGCCATATCCCGGGGAGGAGCCTGTGAAGCCGGTCCCCCCAGAGCCCACCGATCGGGCGCTGGTGGAGCAACAGGTGAGGGAGAGGGCGGCCCGGAGCAGGAGAAGGCCTGGGGAGCCCACGCTGGTGCCGGAGCTGAGCCTGGCGGGGAGCGTCACTCCCAACGAGCAGTGTCCCAGGTGAGCAGACGGTCCCAGCCTGGCACGTGCCATCAGGAGAGTCCTGAGCTCTGTAAATCTGCCTCGGATGGAACTGCATGAACTCGTAGATATTTTGTCCACATTTTGGTGATTTCCCATGGTTCCCCTACCTCGGGCATCCCCACGGACCCCTCAGGAGCACGTGGAGGGAGGCCACCTGCAGCAGGTGGGACCTGCGTGGCTTTGGTTTGGAGCCTTCGTCTGTAATGTCAGGGAGTCTTCTGTCCTCTGGTAGCTCGTTCTCTGCTCCCCGGCAGGGACGCGCACGTCTGTGCTTGGCTCTTGTGTTCAGCTGCCCCGGGGGCTAGCTTCTCTCTCTGAAGGCCCCCCAGAGAGCCTCCCAGAGGAACCGTGGATAGCCCTGTAGCCATCTGAAGCATACTCTCCACATTTGATAGAAATACACTTCTAGGGACCCCTGGGTGGCTCGGTTGATTAAGCATCTGACTCTTGATTTAGGCTCAAGTCATGACCTCAGGGTTGTGACCTCCCAGAGCCCCATGTTAGGCTCTGCACTGGGTGTGGAGCCTGCTTAAGATTCTATCTCTCCCTCTCCCTCTGCCTCTCCTGCCCCACGTGTGCTCTCTCTCTCAAAAAAAAAAAAAAAAATAGATGCCTAAGAGAGAAACAGTCAGAAGCCTCACCTTATATACATACATCTATAGATAAAATAAATTCAGTCACCCTCAGAGATAATTAGGATGCAGGGATGCATTAGAATATCCATATAAGACTTCCTACAACCTCCTTAGTTTCAAACTTCTGTTAATGTACCAGTGATGTATTTTTTAATTGTGGCTTTCTGTGTGTGTTCTCCCAACTTCACAGCATTCAGATACTACACATAAATAAACCGTTCCCCAGCACTGAATTAGCTATTTTCAAGCCACAAATAGCATGCCGTATTTAAAAAAACATGAATATCCAAAATATGTGATTACACAGTGGGTTTTATTTTTTTCATTACATTTTTTTTAAAGATTTTATTTATTCATTTGAGAGAAAGACAGAGAGAGCTCAAGCAGGGGGAGCAGCAGGCAGAGGGAGAGGGAGAAGCAGACTCCCTACTGAGCTGGGAGCCCAACAAGGAGCTCAGTCCCAGGACCCAGAGATCATAACCTGAGCCGAAGGCAGATGCTTAACCATCTGAGCCACCAGGTGCCCCTGATTACATTTTTTTTTTTTAAGATTTTATTTATTTATTTGACAGAGAGGAGAGAGATCACAAGTAGGCAGAGAGGCAGGCAGAGAGAGGGGGAAGCGGGCTCCCCGCTGAGCAGAGAGCACAATGCGGGGCTCGATCCCAGGACCCTGAGATCATGACCTGAGCCGGAGGCAGAGGCTTAACCCACTGAGCCACCCAGGCGCCCCTGATTACATGTTTTTTTAATGGGAAAATTTGAGATAGACTTGGCAATCTTTTATCATGAGTCTCATTTTGACTGAGAATAATTACCTCAGTCTTAAATTTCTTGGTTTTCACTGGGATTTGGGATTACCACCTAGGTTACCTGAAACCAGTGATCATAATCGACAATTCTCATCAGGCCATCACATAAGGGGGACCATGTGTGGTGGGGGGAGTCTTAGGTCTGTTTATAGCAGGAGATTACTGGGAAGAAACCATAAAACAAGTCTGAGTCGAGTCTTCAGGTGTCTTGAATTCTTCTTGAAATTTGGCGTTAAACTCCTTTATAGAAAAAAAAAGTTGAAGTCATTGGAGCAATTTTATATCTGGGATGGACCTAAATTACAGAGATGTAGAGAGTTAAAACTATCACCAAGTTTAATAGGTACAAATTTTCTATCTGGGATGCTGAAAACGTTCCTGAGGATAGTGGGATGGAGGCATAACATTATGATTGTATTTAATGCCACTGAACGGTCCACTTAATAATAGTTAAAATTGTAAGTGTTATGTTGTGTATATCTCACTGAAATTTTTTTTTTTAATTTTTTTAGAGATTTATTTATTTATTTATTTGAGAGAGAAAGAGAAAGTGACTGAGCAGGGGGAGGGTCAGAAGGAGAAGCAGATTCCCCGCTGAGCCAGGAGCCCAATGCGGGGCTTGATCCCAGGATGCTGGGATCATGACCTGAACTGACGTCAGACACTTAACCGGCTGAGCCACCCAGGCGCCCCTGTCTCACTGCAATTTAAAAAAAAAAAAGGACTTCACACCTGAATGTGCTTAGGATTTTATTTCATTTTTCTAAACGTTCCCTGTTCTTACCAAACTTGAGTTGCTATTTACTTAACCAATAACTGGCACTCTGGGTGGGTATTTCTGAAAATGTACATGATAAAATTAAAGCCTACTCTTGAGGGTTTTGATTTTTTTTAACTTCCGGGCTAAAAGAAGGATACGCTTGCCAGGATACCTTTTTTTGGAATCCAAGTGGCCTTTAAAAAAAAGAAACCGTTCTAAAGCCCCTTCATCCAGTGAGTATTCACCGTTGCAAAGTGTTAAAAAAAAAAAAAAAAAAAAAAAACCTGAATCTTGGAAAGGTGGATTTGACCTGTTACAATATGCTATTACATTTTTAGGATAAAACATCCCACCCAAATATACATCACTGCTGTCTCTTATAGATTGGATTCACTGTACTTACAAGGACTATGTTTCCATTTACTTAAAACTCTGGGGTGCAAGCGTAAGGCTTCTTTGAAAACAGTGAATGATGTTTGGACTGCAGTTCTTTGGTCCCTGGTGGACTTTTGAGTGCCTCTTTCTTAGTCCATATTGCAATTTGTTCTATGAAGTTCCTCAAGACCTGTGGCTATTTTGGTGCAATGGGAGCTCCTGTGACTGGCAGAGTCATCTCCAGTGTATCTTGTTTCTGTTCGGTGTCCATTCATCAGACGCTCCAATTTTCCCTGGTAAACTACTAACCCCATCTATGATCGCTCTCTCTTTGCAGGGCGGAGGTCTTGCGAAGGGAGGATGTCAAGAGGCGCTCGATACACCTAAAGGTGATCTTCAACGACAAGGAAGTGTCTCGGACCGACAGTCGGCCACTCGGGGCAGACTTCCGAGTTCACTTTGGACAGATTTTCAATTTGCAAATATTCAACTGGCCAGAGAGCTTAACATTGCAGGTATGCATTTTAATTATAGTCATTGTCCCAAGCATTTTTTGGTGATCCCAAGTACGAGATAGTTTTAAGATTTATTTCTTTATTTTAGCCAGAAAGAGAGAAAGAGAGTGCACAAGCAGTGGGGAGGGGTAGAGGGAGACGGAGAGGGGAAGCAGACTCTCCGCTGAGCAGGGAGCCCAACATGGGGCTTGATCTCACTACTCCGAGATCGTGACCTGCGCCAAAACCAGGAGTCAGACGCTCAACCGACTGAGCCACCCAAGTGCTCCAGGTACAAGATGGTTTTAAATCACCCATTGGCAATGCTGGTGTCCTGATAGATTTTCAAGGTGAACAGAAGGCCAGGCTCCTCCTGACCACATCTGTCCTTACGGTCTTGGCAGAAGGAGATCTGTTTCCTCCTCACCCTCTGAAAATGCTGGCCACAGTGCTCCAGTGTATGCCTCGAATTGGGGAAGGGGGATGAGAGGTGGGGGTCCCTGGCTTTTTCCGTACTTCAGTATTGCTGTCTGCCTGGATCCTAACGTGATAGACCTCAGAAATCAATACCGCCATAATCACAGGTGGCTATGATGGGGTGGCTACATGTTATAGGATCTCCCCAAAATAAACATCACCACTGATCTAAATCCCACCATTAGCAATATATTTATTTGTGCCTGTTTGAGTTTCCTGGGGCTGCCCCAATTAAGCTGCTCAAGTGGCTTAAAACAACAGATAGTTATTCTTACACAGCTCTGGAGGTCTGAAATCTAGGGGAGCCATGCTGCCCCCAAAAGCACTAGCAGAGAATCCTTCCTGCCCTCTCCCACTTCTGCTGGCCTTTGGCGTCCTTCGTCTTATAGCGTCACTCCAATCTGCCTCCAACTTCATTTGGTCATCTCCCTGTCTCTGTGTGTCCTTTTTTGTCTCTTACAAGGGCATTCTCACTGAACTTAGAGTCAACCATAATCCAGTGTGAGCTCATCTCAATGTTTAACTAATTATATCCATAAAGACCTTATTTCCAAAAAAAAAAAAAGAATAAGGTCACATTCTGTGTTTCCAGGTAGACAGCAATTTTTAGAGGACACTATTTAATCCACTACAGTGTCCAAGCTTGCTGTTCTAATGGTGAATCCTCTCCTGGGGTGCTAACAGAATTCCCTTTTATGATAGTAATAGGTCTGTCAACTAGACTTGCAAATATCTGGCACACATGCCTTTTCCATCCACCACCCACATAGTCCGCATCCGCCATTTATGCACGGATTTCTTGTTCCCATCCACCACCCTTGCAAGAAATGACTATTTATCATGTATTTCTCCCCCCACCGAGCCTGGGTAGAACTTCAGAATCCTTCTCAACACTGTACTCGAGGAAGCCACTACCTATTGGTTGTAATTGACCTTATCTGCAGGTACCATTACAGCTGTATCATTATTAAAATATTTAGGGGTACGTGGGTGGTTCAGTTGGTTGAGCATCTGCCTTTGGCTCAGGTCATGATCCCAGGGTCCTGGGATCGAGTCCCACATCGGGGTCCCTGCTTGACAGGGAGTCTGGTTGATCCTCTCCCTCTGCGGCCCCACCAGCTGTGCTCTTTCTCTCAAACAAATACATAACATCTTTAAAAAAATAAAATAAAATAAAATATTTAAATACTTCTGTACTGGATTCCCCAAATGCCGCTCTGGCCACATAGACCCCACTTCCAAGATCCCCTGGACCTTCCCACAATGGGCCAATTAAAGGGTGTGCGAAGCAGCTAATGCCTCCAGGACCTTGTTCTCATGTATGGCTGACATCTCTTCGGATTGGTTAGTGCTTGGCTGTGAATATTCTCTGACATTTTGAACATCAACCATTACCTAGATCTCAGCAGTTAAAAGCCTATTAAAACTGGCAAAGGAGGAGCACCTGGGTGGCTCATTCAGTAAGTGTCTGACTCTTGATTTCGGCTCAGGCCGTGATCTCAGGGGTGCGAGATGGAGCCTCGTGTCAGCCTTGGCACTCGGAGCAGAGTCTGCTTAAGATTCTCTCCCTCTCCCTCTGTCCCTCGCCTCCCCAACTCGTGCATGCACTCTCTCTCTCTAAAATAAATAAATATGAAAAAATTAAAAATAAAGAGGATTTTAAAAACCTGGTAGAGGAAGTTTGAGACAGCTAAGATAGGGAGCCCTTCTGAAATGGGAAGGAAACATAGTAGCAAAATGCTCGGGATGAGATTAGGGCTGCCAAGCAATGGGACAGGGACCCTGAAGGGTCAGCCCTGAGCACCCAAGGTCAACCACCTCAGACGGGGATGGTCCCAGGAACTGCGGTGATTTTATCTTGTACCTTTTCATCCGTGATCTGGGGTGGCGAGGGCAGAGAGCGGTCCTCATTTACACCGTACTGTGTGTCAGGACTCAAGCCAGATTCTCTGCCATACTGATGACATCACTGACGTCTACACAATTGAAAAAGGTTTTTGGGGGGGTTTTTTATTCTTTTCCATTTTAGAGCTGACTTGGCCCAGCCACTCCTATAATTCTTTAAAACCCTAATTTTTTTTTTTTTTTAAAGATTTTATTTATTTATTTGACAGAGAGAGAGATCACACGTAGGCAGAGAGGCAGGCAGAGAGAGAGGGTGAAGCAGGCTCCCTGCTGAGCAGAGAGCCCGATGTGGGGCTCGATCCCAGGACCCTGAGACCATGACCCGAGCCGAAGGCAGAGGCTTTAACCCACTGAGCCACCCAGGTGCCCCTAAAACCCTAATTTTTAAGAAAGTGCCTATGTATACTAGAATGTGAAAAAAAATAGAACTTATTTTGCTGCTACCCTGAAAGTTCACTCTGGGTGGGAGGAGAAAGCAAGGACATTTTGTTGACATAAAAAAATGGTATTTGAAAGGGGATTGGATTTGGAGGTTTGATAGAAAACTGAGCTTTCCTAAAGCCTGAAAATTCCCTTTCTGGAGATCATCCATGAGAAATAATCTCTGTAAGTTTCTACTTGCTTCCGCCTTTGTTTACAACGCTGTGTGGATACAGAGGGTGAAACTGGGGTCATGCTGCCTGAAGGCGAACCTGCCATCACCCAGAGTCACCTGCCACGCTGCACCGGGAGGGGGGCCGGAGCCACCGGCGCTCGCAGGTGTCAGGTTCATGCCCACTCTCCCACCCTTCTCCTCCGGGGCCCCTGCTGACTGCCTGCACCACACACACCGAGGGCTCCTCTTCCTCTGTCCCCTTAGCAAAGCCACGTCGGGGGGACTCTGGGATCCTAGGGACTCGGTTGCATCTCATCAGCACTCCCCGTGAGATGCACCATTATTTGCATCACTGAGCTACCATGCACCGTGGATCCAAAGACACAATCCCATTTCAGATATGCTGAGATTTAAAATATCTGGTTCTCTCTGTACCACTAAGACCTGATTAAGAGAGGCGTTTCTGTCCAGGGATTCTGTGAGCAAGGAGCTGGGGGGCGGGGGGGCGGGGAGGGGGGCAGTGCCCTTCTGTTTGGATGACCAGGGGCTTTGGATGGTTTAAAATCTGAATTATCCCCAAATTATCCCAAAGGGTTGCACCCCATTGGTTCCAAAGCCCCACATCTTCACCACTTTCCACATGAACCCTCCTGCCATGGCCCTGAGCCCATGTGGCTTTAGCGACAGTTTCAAGAAAGATTTACTACACATGAAGAACTGTCTAAATTAAGACAAAACTTGATGGAGGGGCGCCTGGGTGACTCAGTAGGTTAGGCGGCTGCCTTCGGCTCAGGTCAGGATCCCAGAGTCCTGGAATGGAGCCTGCTTCTCCCTCACCTCCCCGCTCATGTGTGCCCTGTCTCACTCTCTCTCGCTCTCAAATAAATAAATAAAAATCTTAAAAAAAAAAAAAAAAAAAGAATAAAGCTTGATGGAGAAAGCACATAAACACAAACCCCAGAAGCCAGCTTGACACTCTACTGCCACGTCCCCTGAATAACGAGGGGTCGCTGCTGGAGGTCCCCGTGTGAGTCCCTTCCATAGTAGGTCCACAGAACAGGAAAGCATTAAGTTACTCAGAGCTTGCCCCTCATTAGAGATCTGTCCTTGACTCATCCCCCCATTCCTCCCTGCAGAGGAAAAGCTGACGCAGGGAGAGCAAGATTGAGGGGGGAAAGCAGAGAGAGGGGCAGAGTGAGTCGAGGGAGAGCAGCAGCCGATCATGTAGGACAACATGGCCAGTAGGAAGGAGAGGGAGCCCCAGCAGGGGATGCCCCACTGAGGAGAGCACAAAAGACAGGGGAGAAGGCCCCTCCCCATCGGGGCAGTTACCCCTGAGAGCTCAGACCCCCTGGCAGCCTGTGAGAGCTTCTCTGCTGGTCAGTCCTACATTATCTGAATTTCCGTAGAAGGAAAGATGTCCTCCGCCTTCCACGATCACCAATATTTTACTTCACATATATTCCGAAATAGAAGGGAAGCCGCCTAACCTCTCTCCTGTTTGCCATCTTGGATATTAGCTTGCTTGGATGGTGCAATCAAAACAATTTTTTTAAGTAATATGAAAAAAGTAATTCTCTAAAATATGATAAAATAAATCTTTTAACTAAACAAGCAAAATTTTATCCTGGAATACCAAGAATATATTCACAGGCAATTAGCTTGGCCTTAAGAGCTGAATCATGTAATCTTTTAAATATTACAAATTATTACAAATTAAAAGAACCTTGGCTAAGTTCTTTAGCTATCTATAGAGATTTGATAAGGGATCAAATCACATATCATAATGGCTCAATGGCATAATTTTTATGATTGAGGAGTAGTTGCAGATGAAATCAATTTAAGGGCTATTGTATTTGAAGTCCCTAGGAGTAGAACTACACCATTTGGGAATTTTCCACATAATTGCAAGTGTGGGCTTAGGGAAGGTTCAAGAATTACTGGCAGCTTTAAGACAGTGAGAAAAATTGCCTTAAACACTGCTGTTTTTGCCAGTGTTATCAAATCCCTAACTTTAGAGCCCAGTGTACTCCAGAAAAATTTCCGAGATTCTCAAAACAGTAATGCATCAGTTGGCGACCCAGTAAGTATGCCATGCTTGTTTGCGGCTTAAGTGCCAACTGAGTGTCTAATTCTGACCAGGCGTGGGGTGGAGAACTGGAAGCCCCAAGCCGGGGGGTCCCCCTGGCGCTGCCTCGGGGAGCTTTAAATCCTGCTGGGAGAGGAGGAGAGAGTTCCAGAGAAACAGTACTTGGCTTTGTGCGGATGTCAAGGACCCTCGATCGGAACACTGTTAATTGCGAGGTTTGATTCCTTGTATGTTTTGAACCCTAAGGCTGAAGCCAGGCTTGAGAAAAGAATGTGCGGGCGGTCCTGTGAAGCAAGAGATAAGGCCAGAGCCGGCACAAAAAGCCAGCAGTGAGGGGATAGATGGGATGGGATCTGACACAGGAAGCAGGCAGAAGGAATTAATTGGAACGACACTGGGACCTTGAAAGGAGGGATGGACAGCACTTCATGAAGGCCGGACCTGTGACAGTACAAAGGAGTCGGACCACAGCTGGTCCCAAGGGGAGGACGAGGCTGGACTTCTCTCGGGACAGGGGAGTAGGTGCAGGCCTAGAGTCCCTCCAGAAAGGTCCTAAAAATCTCCGCTTCTGAGGTCTTTCCAAAACAAATACTTGGCCTTTCACAAGAAGGAAGTTTGGTTTAGAAATAAAATAGTTTGGGGGTGCCTGGGTGGCTCAGTTGGCTAAGTGTCCGACTCCTGATTTCAGCTCAGGTCATGATCTCAAGGTCATGGGATCGAGCCCTGTGTCAGGCTCCATGCTGGGCATGGAGCCC
>JAPYYM010001964.1:0-12827 GCA_028534135.1 Potos flavus
GCAGGACCCAGCTCGCCCACGGCATCCCCGTGGAGTATTTCAATCCCATTCCTTTGAGGGTTCACCACAACAGCAGCTCCTCTGGGGCATCCATGGGACCCTCGGAGACTCTGAGGAGCTGGACAATGGTCCCAGGCTTTGGAGAGCCACAGAGGGAATAAGCTATGTATTCTCCCCCCGCCCACCCTACTATGACATTTGCTTGTGCATTTTGCAGTTCAGGAAGCCGTCACGGAGAAGGGTGGGGGCAGGGACCGCATTTCTGCGTGCCCTGCTGTTTACTAGGGTGGGAAAGCCCCCCCACCCTGGCTCTGCACGTGGATACCCTGGAGGCTGCTGGTCCTCCAGGGACGATGGGCTTTCTTTTGAGGCAGTCCTCAGGAATCCTTGTCCGGGGTCGCTGGGGCCGAGAGCCTGCCTCATCCATGCCCCGCCGCATCCGTGTGGCCCCCAGGAGCGGAGAGGGGCCCTGCCCAACTCTGGGCAGTCATCCCAGCCTGTCCTGCCTCGGCGTTCTTTCAGCCCATAGAGCTGGAGCCTGCACTCAGGGCAGGGGGGTCCCTGAGATGGGGAGGGGGACAGAGAGGGAGGGAGAAGGGGAGAAGCAGACAGAAAATAAGGAGAGAGACACAAGGAAGGAGAAAGGGAGACAGAGACAGACAGATGGACACAGACAAGGAGAAAATCATGTTTTGCAGATGGCCAGCCTCTCTGGGTAAGGGGAGGAAGGGGCAGACGCAAGTGGTACAGACACGTGGATTTCGGGAGAATGCTCTCCCCCTCCACCCCTCCTTCACTCAGCAGCCCCTCGGTGGGGCAGGCTGTCGCCAGGAGGAGAGAAGAGAAGGTTGCAGAGAAAGTGCCAAGCAGCCCGTCAGACCTAGGAGATCCCTGAGGGTACCCACCCAACGCAAGCTTGTTACACAGGAGAAGATGGAGGTTTCAAGCTTGGGGGGGGGGGCGTGTCCCCAGTTATCCAGCTAGTTAGCGGCAGGGAGGAGGGAGGAAACGCTGAAATACCCCAATCGGCCAGAGTCCCTGGAGCATCGGCTCATCCTACAGAAACACCCCCCATTCCAGGCCCGTCCCCAGGACCCCTCACTTCCGATCAATGGGCTCCTACTGTCCTTCCCATTGTCCCCTTGTCCCCACCACTATCCCTGCAGCTGGACATCCTCTCCAAGCTCTGCGGCCGGAGGCGAATTTCACACACGCAAATCTCAGCACACCACTCCTCGGCCTGAGATCCCTCCGTACCCCACTCCTCGCCGGGCCTGGGGCCCCAGGGTAATGTGCATTCAGGGGCTTTGCCCACCCAGTCCTGGCTGCCCCTCCCCGTCACACCCCCAGCCCTCACCCGTGCCACCGCCCAACGCCACCGAACTGTCATTGACCAATCACACGGTCCCCTGCTCCTGCCGCTCCTCATATCTCTGCCCACCCCCACGGCCTCTGCCTGGGGCTCCCTCCGCCCCTCTCGAGGAAGTCCTGTCCACTTTTGCACACCCCCGCGCAAGACTGAATCACAAAATATACAAAGCACCCACCCTAGAGCTGGGCCCATCACAGACATTGCATAAACGCCCACGACGCTTAGTAGTACTAAGAGTGACATGATGTATTTATAACAATAAGGACCACGAGGAAGGAGGGCTCTGTGAACGAGGAAGATGAGGCAGGAGGACGCGTGAGTCTACCAGAGGCGCGGGAAAGGGGGCATGCTCTCCGGCTTGGGGAGAGCAGGTTTCCAGGCAGAAGAGCTAGGATGCGGTGGGGGGTGGGGGTGGAGGCTGAGGTTCCAGGGAGAGGACAGCCACGGGCACGGGGCTAGCGTGTTTCCGAACTACGAAGACCACCCCCTACCTGGAGTCTGATGTGCGAAAGGGGCAGCGGGTCGGCCAGCCAGTGGGGGGGCAAACTGTCTCCCCACGCCCCGCCCACCAGGGTTTGAGGAATTCCATAAGCTAAGTGTGTCTCGGCTGCAGAGGTCATGTGGGGGGGACTTCGGGTTGGCAGGACTGACCAATGCTATTTTACCACCAGAGCCTCACACACATCATCTTGTATCTTTTTTCAAAACCAGCGTGCGTTTGCTGTTGACATCCCCATATTATAAATGAGGGAACGGAACCTTGGGGAAATAAGGAAATCTTGCCCAAGGTCCCACGCCTGATAACTAACAGCGTTCAGTCTGAATAGTCAATCCCCTGACTCCATCTTAAGACTCAGTTTCCCTTTGAAGTTAAGAGGTCGAGTTAGATCAGAGGTGGTCCTATCCGGCACGTAGCCCACCATTCCCCGTTCTGCACCCTCAACAGGCATCACTACGAGATTGAGGCACTTGAAGAGAACTTCAGCACCCTTCTTAACACATCAACCTAAAATGGATTCATTGGAATGGACACACGAGATGAAACCACTTTGGATCCCTGGACTGATGATCCTGAAGGACCCTTATATTTGTAACATTCTAGAATTCCATAAATAGGTTTCCTGTCCCAGCCCCAGGAAGGTCAGCCCAAGGGCCAGCCATGGGATGCTTCCTGAGTCTGCTTCTCCTTGCCACTCTCCAGGACGAGCCAGAGAGATTCCAGGCTCAACCCCCACAAAGGCAGCACGACAAAGTGGTTAAAAGCACGGATATACTGCTGACAGCCAGGCCTGGGTTCAGGTCCTGATATACTCATGAAAAACCCTCACTTGGAGCCCCGAGCACATTTCACGCTCAATAAATGATCGTGTAAGCCAAAACTAAAAATCAGTAATACCAAACGTTGGGGTCCTAAGGCAGACCTTACCCCTCGCTAACTCCATCCCTCAACCCGTCCCTTTTCATCCTTCTTGACCTTCCTGCTTCTCACCCTCGGACAGAGGCCCCCTGGCTCTCTCGGCCCCCAGACCGCAGCGTTCACAGCCTACACTGATCGCACACTCACTCCGTGCTAAGCCTGTTACACACGGCAACTCGACAACTTTCACAATGACCTCACCAGGGACTACCGTGATCTCCGATTCACGCATGACGACGCAGGATCAGAGAGGTGCAGAAACTTGCTCAAAGTCACACAGCCAGGAAGGGGGTCTTCATCTGGTTTGCAGACACAAAGACCCACAGCCACGGGCTGCCCCGCATACAGACAAAACCTCTCACAAGCAGAGCGGCTTCCCTGATGCCCTGCCAGAGCTGAGAGAGGGCCTCACGTCCAATGGGCATTTCACCCACGGTTTTCAGTCCCCCAGTAAGAACACCCAGGGTCTTCTTGCCCGGATGATGGGAACAGTAAGAACGTGGGCTTTGAAACTGGGACGCCCTAGGCTGTAATCCCTCACCAGCTCATTAGAAACAATCTGCATGACTTGGAGTGAGTTATCTTTTTTCTCCAAGCCTCAGTTTTTGCATCTGGGAAATGGTACCACATCCTACGTCCCGGGGTTACTATACCGAGCTAAAAATGAAGCATCTGGCATGGCTCTTGGCGGCCAAGGAAGTCTGTCTGTGGCCATCTGAACCTATACAAAGCCCGTGGCACACAGTCGGTGCTCCATTAATGCCCGCTGGGAGACCACACTTAGGAAGTGCGTCCGGAGCCCAGCAGCGCTCAGTAAACATCTGTGAGCAGAAGGGAAATAAAGCACCCACACAACAGATACCACTGGCGTCAGGGTAGGTAAGACACTTGGTACGTAGTAGGTGCTCAGTAAATGTCCCCCAAAATGAACCTCATTTTGTCCCTCTGTATACAGCACAGAAGTGCTGGGCCATCAATGTCTGTGGGGAGGGACCTCCCTAGAGTCGGCGCTCCAGGCATGTTTGTGGCGCCCTAGCCAGAGAGAGAGGGTAGCACGCACACAGTAGGTGCTTGATAAATGCCCATTATTGAACAGATGCTGCTCAGGCAACGTTTGTGGGGTGTACGTGGAGGCAGGGTACCGAGCGCACAGTAGGGCTTAGCAACCACGCCCAGGTGAGCTGAGGGGCACACAGTAGGGACGCAGGAAGGGTCTTCCCCTTCCCTCCCGGTGGGTCTGCTCGGCTCCGGCCTCCTCACCTTTGTTGTAGAGGGAACCGTCGAAGTAGTAGCTGCCAGTGTAGAAGCCGGTGGCCAGCTCGATGAGGTGGCGAGCCCACGTGTTGCCGGCGCCGGGGAAGCTGGCCAGAGCGATGAGCTGCTTAGACTTGGCTGGGAGGAACTTTCTGTCCATGCAGCGGTTGTCTGCAAAGGGCACGACACAGTCAGGGGCAGGGGCGGACGGAGCCGGACCCGAAGGGAGCAGGGCGTGAGTCCCACCCCGACCCCTTCCCAGCCGAGTGGCCCAGGGCGCGCACTGGGACTCCTCCTGGGCCCCCTCCCTTTTCCATGGCTACAAGAAGAAAAACGGTCCCTCATCACAGGGTTGAGGCGAGGGCTGAATGAGGTCATCGATGAGAAGGGATGATCACGTAGCAGGGATTCAGTGAACGTCAGCTAGGAGGAAGAGTCTGCTCTCCTGCCTCAGTTTCCCCCCGCCCCCAGCACGGAGAATCACTCTCATACCACCCCCACCATCCTTTCCTCTAGAGGACAACCCTCCAAAGGCATCTGCCTACATGGGGTCCGGTCCGGGTTCTGACCTTGGCCTTCAAGCTGGGTGTGGCTAGCCTCTTGTACCCTTGCAGGCTCATCCCTCCCACCCACCTGCCGGCTTCCAGGGTCCCTTCACTTCCTATCTGTGCTCTGCTCCTTCCCGACCTAGCAGCACCCCTGGGGGCAGTAGGAGCCTTCATTGGCTCCCCCCTGCCTTTGCCAGGCAGAAGGTTTCTTTCCCTGTCCTCTGCCGAATCAGCACGGCTCGCCTTCCCAAACGGGGTCCGTCCTCTCCTCATTATCCCCATTGTTACTTGAAGGATGATTTGCTGATAATGCTCCTTTGCTGATTCTCTGGCACTTTCTATATCCTCTGGCACAGAGTAGGGCTAATACGAGCGTCTTGATGGATGGATGGATGACAGATGTGTGGGTGGGTGGGTGGGAGGAAGCATAGATACAATCCATCCAAGGATGGATGGGTGAACGGGTGGGTAGATGGGAAATAATAACATTTACTTTGCAGGAATCTTGTAAGGATTGACACAATACATGTAATACAGTAATAAAGTGCTCACAGGGGAGATTTTTTTCCCTTTTTTTCTTTAGCCTTCATCTTCCTCGTGTAAATGGGTTGGGGCAGGTGGGTACTGTTCTGGTCGTCTAGATTCTCTAGCTTTACAGAACCCTCAGGGTGCCCCTGTCATCAGAGCCCCGACACCTTCCACCGCAGCCCCCCGGAGTGCAGAAGGCACCGTGCTGATTTCTTTTGACCCTTAAGAGATGCAAGGGAAGCTGGGGGAAGGCTCAGCATAGGGGACTCTGCAGCGGGAGAGGAGAGAATCCTAGATTGAGGGTTCCAGCCCTGCCTCCTCATTCTGGGCCAACGACCCCAATCCTTAGTTACCACAAAGGGACAGCAGACAGGCCTGTCTCCCCCGCCCCTGAGCCCACCAGACCGCCTGCCCCCCACACGCTCCTCCTTCCCTCCCGCTCCCAGGGGAGGAGGGCTATCCCCCCTCCCGTGCCTGGGTCCCCATCTCCTCCCTCGTCCCCGATCCCACCCCCTCCTTCTCGCTCATCCAGCTCCATCACATCTGCAGTCACACATGAATAAATCACGCCAACGTTTCAAAAATCTCTTTTAAGGAACCGCTCTCTGTCCTCACCCCATTCCCATCCCCCCTCTGGCTGAGCTGTCCACACTTGCCATTGCACCTTCTTTCTGCTCCTCCTTGCTCCCAGGGGCGCCCCTCTGGGCTCTGCCGCGCTCACGCACAGACCCCATCCCGCTGGGGGCACTGGTGACCGCCTGGAGCTCCGTGCGGCATCTGACACCATGCCCCGTCCTGCCCTTCCCAGAATTCCTCCCAGCGTGGTCCTTCCTGCCCTGCAGGACCCGCCACTACCGAGCTCTTACTGGGCGCCACACCGATGTCTCCTAACAGCCCACCCGGGAAACATCTGGGTTCCTAAACTGAAATTCCAATTCTGCCACCTGTTTGCCGGGGGCCCTGGGAAAAATGATGGGTCTGAGCCTCAGTTTCCTCACCTATAAAATGGGACTACTGACGACAGTGGTGCCCTCGGGAGGGTCGCAGGAGGGAGGGTGTGTGAATACGGGGCTCACACACTAGGAGCACCGATCAACCATACCTCCTCATGCTGTGGCTTCCAGTGGCGGGGGCCCCAGTTCTCCACTCCCACCCCACCGCCGGGGGCCCCAGTTCTCCACCCCCACCCCACCACCCCAGGTTCAATCTGTTCAGAGCAGACTTTGGAAAAAATAAATCCAGTTCTGGTCTTTGTTAATGCCAACCGGGTGTCTGGGGACGTTTTTCCTGGAAACACACTGCAGAAAAAGCCTAGGTGTGTAAATTTCTCGGTTAGGTCTTATATTTTGATAGGGATACGGATTATCCAGTTGACTTTGAATGGTCCCCTTAAAATCTGAGCATCTCACACTATGTAAATGCTAGCAGGAAGCCTGGGTGGCTCAGTTGGTCAAGCGTCTGCCTTCGGCTCAGGTCATGATCCCAGGGTCCTGGGATCGAGCCCCGCATCGGGCTCCCTGCTCAGCGGGGAGCCTGCTTCTCCCTCTGCCTGCTGCTTGCTCTCCCTGCTTGTGCACGTGCTCGCGCTCTCTCTGTCAAATAAAATCTTAAAAAAAAAAAATCAAATAGCCAAATTCAAAAAATTTTTTAAAAAGCCAAAAATAGCAAATATTGAATTGTAATTAATGATATGTACACGGACATGTAACAATGCAACTTACAGTTGACCCTCAAATGACCTGGGTTTGAACTGTGCAGGTCCGCTACGCACAGAATTTTTTTTTAAATAAATCCAGTACATGACCTTAAATGTGTTTTCCTTAAGATTTTCTTAATGACGTTATCTTTTCTCTAGCTTATTTATTTGGATACGGTGTATAACACAGGTAACATACAAAATAGGTTAACTGACGGTGTTATCGGTATGGCTTTGGCCCAACAGCAGGCTGTTAGCAGTTAAGTTTTTGGGGAGTCCAAAGTCAAATGTGGGGGCGCCTGACTGGCTCAGTCGGAAGGGCAATGCAATTCTTCATCTCCAGCTTGTGAGTTCAAGCCTCACGCTGAGCACAGAGATTACTTAAAAATAAATAAAATTTAAAAAAAGTTAAATGTGGGTTTTTTAACCGCACGGGGGGGGGGTCATCACCACCCCTAACCCCCATGTCGTTCAAGGGTCAAGGGTGCTTTGAAATGCGTGAAAAAAATAAGAAGGATCGAGGGATGGCGAAATGAAGATGGATGGTCAAGTCCATATAATAAAAAGCGTATGGGAGGCATTATGGGTGTTCATGATGTGATTCCAGTTTTTTTCTGGAGGTTTTTTTTCCCCCATCATAAAATGTTGGGAGGGAGGGGAAAAAACCCAAAAACCTGGCCCCATTTCTCCAGAAAACAGCATCCTCCATTCAAATGTTGCCTGGGAGGCCAAGACCCATTCCGAGGTAAAGGCTGTTGTTTTCAGCCCGCAAAAGAAAGTTTATTTCGGCAATGAAGAAGGCAGCTCCGAAAATCCAAGCAGGTGCTGGAGCTTTGAATCAGACAGAGCCAGGTCTTACGCCAAGGCTGTCACTGCCGAGCCGTGAAAACAAGGCCCTTCCCCTCTCAGAGCCCGTTTCCTCCTGGAAAATGGGGCTCATCCCCTTACAGGATAAAATGGCAAACAGGTGGGAAGCATTTTCAACGGATACTGAGAAACTGCGGTTGCCCAAGACCCAGACCCCACCTGGGTCTGAATCCCAGCTCTGCCTCGTCCTAGCTGTGACACTCCCAGCTACCCAGCCTCTCTGTGCCAAGTTGGAAGATGGGCATTTTAGAACTTCTGTATATTTCAGAACACTTGCAAGTGTTTAGAATTTTCGAACAGTTGTGGAACAGTAATAACAGCGGCACCTAGGTCATTTTGAGGACTGAGTGAGTTAATTCAGTCTCAAGAGCTTGGACGACGAGCTTGGGCGGCACCCCGCACACAGGTGTCGGAGAATTCCGTTCCCGGCGGGAACGTCAGGGTTTAGCACGCAGCAAATGCAGGATAAATGGCAGCTGTGATAGACCAGACTCTTGGCAACCTAATAAACCACAGGCCTCTCGAACCTCGCCCGTGTGAGGGACTGTAAGCCTGACGTGGAAAAACTGAAGAACATAATGGCCTGGGGACGTGGCCCGTGGGATGAGCAAAGCCATCCATTAGGGGCTCTGTATCTGCTATTGAAAAGGCTCCAATGCCTGCTCTGTCCACATCAAAGCCATTCACGGTCATGGAATAATTAATCTGTGCGGGACTCTCCCTTAGGCCAGGGCCACACGGCTCTGCACAGAGTAACCAACGCTTCCTAAGTGCTAACACACGCTCATCCCTCTTCGCTGCACTATAAACAAAGCCAAGAACTGCACTTACTAGATTGCTGCTCACTGGGCTCTTAGCACGACTTCAAGTGCCACAGAAGGAGCCCCAGGAGCCTACTACTGGTATCCCCTTCGGACCAAATCGGGGACAAGCTCTTGATGGGACTGCCACTAGCTCTTTCGACACCTTTGTGCCCATCAGAAAAAGGCACCCTCCCCTTCCTCTGGGCAGAGGCCCTGCTATCCAGAGTGCAGAGAGTGGGCTGGCTTTCAGGCACCACTTATCCTACAGGTTGTGCCTGTGCAGTGCCCAACCTGCCCAACCGTACATGGAGGCCCGGTTCCTGGGAGATGAAGAGGAGGTCTAGCCCAATCGTATTTTATTGGGTCTCCAGGCTTCAGGGGGTATGGGGAGTGTTCTTTGCACTGGGGGCAGACTTTTCTAGCAAGGGCTTTGGAGTCTGAGACCTGGAAACAAAGTGCTCTCGTAGATGTGCAGTTGTGGCCAGTTCCCAACCCCCAAGTCCTGCCTCTCCCACCTGGAAAACAGGGATGATGTTGCCCCGACTAGGCTTACTATGGGCTTTACATCAATCAGTGAGCTGAGGCGGGCATGGGACCCGTGCATAGTAGGTGGTCAGCATATTCAGATATTCAGATACTAGGATAAACCTGCAGGGGTTTCCTTCAGCCCGAGTCTCCCAGCAAAGCACCTCTCTAAGCGCCACCCACCCTCCATGATGCCTCGGTCGGGGAAATGGCTTTCAGCTAGAAATTGTTTAAGCAGTGTGACCTCAGGCAAGGCCCTTAACCGTTCTGTGTCAGTTTCCCTGCTGGTTAAAGCGGCTGTAGTGACTATTCCCACCTCCTGGGACAGCCGAGAGGATTCAGTGAGAAAGCGTGAACCAAGAACTCAACACGGACTCTGGCACCAAGAACATCCTCGGAGTCCCTCAGCACCACCACCAACACAGGCCGGCAGCCCCAAGAGACGGAAAGGGAGCCAAGCGAGAAGCCAAGGTCCTACCAGCAAAGGGAGGACGACAGAAGATGGAGGAAGAGAAGATTTTATAAATAAATGGACAGAATCCTAAAATTGAAAGGGCTCCTGGAGGACAACCATCTAGAGCTGCATTTTGCAGATGGGGAAACTGAGGCCCAGAAAGGGGAAGTGACTTGCCCAGGATCCTGCGGCAGGTCACTCGCGTCCTCCACTCCCAGCCCAGGTGACATCACACTCAATCTCACTGCCTCCACCACGGGAGAAGAGCCACCAAGGGGGGGGGCCTCAGTAGGAGGGACAGAGATGAGGGTCTCCGGAACCCCCACACCCCTTGCCTAGCCAAGGCCCTTGACCCTGCTGCCCAACGGGATTGCCGAGCAAATAGTGAATATTCCCCAAGTTCCCCAGCCCTGCCCTTGCCCCCTGTCCTCTGGCCTGCACAGCCCGAGCGGGATGGGCTGGCCGGGGCCCCTGTGGGAGGAAAGCCACTGGAAAGCAACCGGGGAGGGGGTCCGCTGGGGGAACCCCGGCTTACCTTGGACCTGTGTCTGGTACACGATGAAGTAACGGGGAGTCCCGCAGCTCTCAAACTCCTCTGCGCTGCATTTCCGGGCACAGAGCTGCTCGTCCTCCCTCTCGTGGAGGGGGAATCGCGTGGTGGGGAAGCCACAGTGGCAGGCAGTGCCCGCGAGGGCAGCCAGCGGGTACTCCTGGAGGGGGAGACGGAAAGGAAGAGTGTCGCTGAATCCCTGGATGGCCCAGACTCCCCACATGCAGAGCAGCGCACTGGTGTTCCAACCGTCCCCAGCCTGAAAGGTCCCCAAACTTCCCTTGGACGAGTTTGCCCCCCTTTGCGTACCTCCCATGCTAGCATTTCTTTCCAGCTTAATTAAGGTATAATTGACAAATAAAAGCGGCGCTTTGGTACATTTTGCAAATACTGTAGAAAGAAACAATGTAATTACTTTCCAAGGAGGCGCTCTGCCTGCCAAGACTGAGCCCCATGGGCTCTGCTTTTCCTGCAAAGGGGAGATTAGCGGAGGGTTGAGAGGCGTGGAAGACACCTGAGCACGGAGACGGAAGACGGAGCGTTCTCCTGGAGGACTGGAAAAAAACTGCAAAGAAATGGCTTTTCTTACCGTCCTGCGCCCTGCCACCGGAAATCCTCGGGTCTCAGAGTGACCCGAAGCCCACGCTTTGGGAAAAGCTGTCTGAGCCCGTCCTTTTAAGCCAAGGAGGCTACGATCCCGACGTCAGCTACGCTCTTCGTGGGAACAGCTGCTCCTAACTGCTTAATTCGCTCTGCGCAACAGCTAAGCCGGAACGAGGTGGGGCTTAGGTTTGCTGCCCTCTGTCCGATTTCGCCTCTGCTGCAGACCCGCAGCCCTGAATCCTCCCCGACAGGAATAATCTAGTAAGACACCAAGGTCACATCTCTGTGGCCGATCCAGCAAACTTGGCCCAATAGGTTCGGCTTCTTCCTAACACATATTAAATAGGACCTTTACCTCTCAGATGAAGGGCAGAGGCAGAAAGGGAGGGAGGGCAGGACGCTGGCACGCAGGTGGGGCTGCGTGGGGCGTGACTGACGGCATTGCTAACAGGTGAGACACATCGAGCCTCCGCCGATTGCCTGAATCTCCTACCCTCCGCCCCGTGACACAGGCAGCTCTGTACCCCCGCCCACGGAATCCCCTCAATTTTTCTCCTGTGACCCCTAAGGACATGAGAGGAAACTGGAAGAGAGAGCTTTGCAGAGGGGCCTTCCTGTCCACCCACACAAACTCGCTCCCCTCCAGTCCCACGTACAGTCGGATTCATTGTTATGCAGCTTCGCCCGGGACCTCACTGCCTTGCCTGTTTGTGTCCCACCTACAGCTGATCTGCACGGTCATCGGGGACTGGGGCGTGTCCACGGAGGGGATGCTACGGGGGAGGGCCATCCCGCCGGAGAGAGAGAAGCTGGATCAAAAGCTGGGAAAACCTCCTTAACTTAAGAACTACCCCCCGTCCCCGACCTTCCAGAGTGCCTCTCAGGAGCAGAGCAAGCGCTCAGGAAATGCTTGGTGACTTGAACTTGCTTGGCTGCCCTTGAGTGGTTCTGGAAGCCTCTCTAGGGTAGCTCAGAAATCCAGAGTGTAGATGCAGAGTCAGGCCCAAGTGTCAGCCCTACTCGCTTATGCTATGAGCTCAGGCAAGTGACTGCACCTGTCTGGGCGCTGGTTTCATCATCTGTGAAATGGGCCTGAAAACCCTCAACTCCAAGCCTCCGTGTGAGAGGTAAACTGAGACCCATGGTGCAGGGGGCTGCGCGGTGGGCGTGCTCAGGAAGCAACGGCCTCTTGGCATTCCCGCGCGGTGCTTCGTGGATCGGGAGGCTCGATGAGGGTTGAGCCAGGCAGGGCAACTCAGAGCAGGTGGGGCGTTGGGGAGTCGAGCACCCGGCAGGTGCCACAAGGCGGGACCCCAGCAAGTGTCAGCATCTCTGAGGACAGACACTGCACCTGGTTGACCCCGCATCACCAGCACTGAGCACGGAGGCCTGGCACAAAGTAGTTTCTCAGTAGATATCAGCCAAGCAAATGAATGAGATGGGCAACCACTTTTCGTGGTGTGGAAGCGGTGGTTCTTTGGCCGCTCATGGAATGAGCTCATCTTGAAAGAAGGATGGAGCTCAGACATCACTGAGTGCCAGGAATATGCCCAGCCCAGCTCTAGGTGTTGGGAGGGCACCAATGTTCAAGGCACAGCCCCTACTCTTGTGGGGTTCACTGTCTGGTTAGGGAGGAAGGATCTCAGGATCTCGGGCTAAGAAAGGACCCACAGATCATCCAGTCCAACTTCAATCCAATGCCTGAAGCCGTTGGAATCGGCTGGATGCCACACCTGCCCTGACTCTACTTGCATGCCTCCAGTGACAGGGAGCTCACTCTGTCCCAAAGTGGGGCTGCCCTTACCTTTCCCTGACAATCTTCTACTCATGCTTGTGGGCCCAAGTTAGAACGTTACCCTCATTCCTGAGCATTTCTGAGATTAGAACAAACCCACCTCCTCAGAGGGAAACAGATCGACCCCAAGTAACTTGTACCCCTTAGATCCACACGAAACCGTCGTGTCCCTCGCCCGTGTCACAGATCCCAGAAATGACCCCCTCATCCGGCTGGGCCACTGCCTCTCCAGCCAAGCCCCCCCTTCCTGCAGCTTTCCACACCGCCCCTCCCCAGAATTCTGTGAGCAGGACCCCTGGCTCACCTTCTCGGTGCAGAGGTCCACGCACTTGTCCACAGACATGTTCGGCATGGCAGCGGTCACGGGCAAGGCCAGGGAGAGGTTGTCGGGCCTGCGGAAGCAGCCTCGGAAGAC
>JAPYYM010001965.1:0-12825 GCA_028534135.1 Potos flavus
TTTTTGTGTGAAGTTTGATTAACAAGACAAAGATTTATTTTTAACTTGTTACTAAGTTACTTGTGATGTTAATTTTAACATGCAATTAATTAAATGTACATAAAGGGCTATTAAAGTATTAAGCCTGACAGCTGCAAAAAATAATTTAACCTCCAAAATGACTAAAAATTAAATACTGTCTATAGGTCATTTTGGCCCATACAATATACATTTTAAAATAAAATTACATTAATTATTAAATACAGCTACTAAGATATGATGATTTTAAGAAAACATTCATAACTGCATTTTTAAAAGCTTTTCTCAAGAACGATCAGACAACTGATTGAAGAAAATGGCCTTATTAGACAAAGAAATTAGAGATAACTGAGAAAGTATCAAAGACCCCCACAAGAGTTGTCTTTTCATTCCTAAGGTTAATTTGTGATTCATTCATACTTTATGTACTTACAAAGGTGCTTTCATATAGGAAAAGAACAAGATTTTCATCCTACTGCTGATCTTTTGTCATTAATCACCAAGATTTAAGGAAGAGAGTCTATACTAGGACACTGAGGATGAAGCATCATATCTGAAGAGTGGCTGCACATGAGAAAGTTACAGGATGGAAATCAAGTTTAGTGATAAAAAGCTGGCCAAAGTTAAGACCACTACCTTGAGGGGAAGTGAGGCTACAGAGATTTCATATTTTATCCTTAAGAACATGAACAGAAGGGCTTTTCAACACAATATGGTACACAATACTCCTTCTCAGTATGAAACCTGTCACGCCCATAATGTCATAATTTAGAGAAACTTAATCATAAGGTCTGATCAAAGGATAACAAAAGTTAGAGTTTATGATGTTGTGAGTGGAACTACAACTTCAAGAACAAATTAATCAGAAACTCAATAGCTGAGAGAAAGTCTCCCATTACTGGTTGGGTAATAATCGTTCTTACTCCAAGTACCGTGGGGAGACCTTTATAACTAGGATAAGACGTAGCATCAGGCACACAACCGACCATAGTCCAAACCAACCTTCCCCAGAGTGATGTCACAGGGTCCAAGATAGGGTGTCTGCACTTATACAGAGAAAGAAGAAGAAGGAGGCACCAACATTAACTCAACTTGAATCTTCTTAAAATCAATGAAAATAACATATTCAATTCTTTACATGTACAAAGAGAGTCTGGACAACACTAAGTTACTTAACGGAAATATAATTGACATAAAAATTGGAAATTGTATTAGAGTATATAACTTTAACACTGAGAAGCTTTAAAGTACGATGCTACTATCCCTACTACCTTCCAATAATGAAGAAAAATAAAGTAAGTTGATATTTAGGATTTACTAAGTTGGTTTTGGTGCTGAGATAAGAAACAGGGCTTGTTTGTTTGTTTAAAGTATATAAGGTTTGTGATTATTCTGTATGTATCTGAAAACATTACTGGCAGTTTTTCTGCTGTCTTTCTACATTCAATTACTTTTATAAGATAAGATTTTAAAAATTATTGTAAAAGCCTCTTCAGAGATTATCAATAAGAGTGACTGTGGAAAATGGCAGAGCAGGGAACTCCAGGGCTCCATTCCTCCACAAAAACAAGTAATAAGCTGGCAAAAACTACCAAGAATCACTTTTGCAGAACTCTGAATTTTAGTCAAAAACTTAACAAACAAACAGGGGAAAGATTAATGAAGACAGAAGCTGTTGCTTTGTAGTAACCTGGTACAGCGTGCTAATGCCAGATGAGCTATAGACTTTGTTCTGAAAGAAGAGTAGTTGAGTGTTTCACCTGTCTAGCAGCTCCCTAAAGGAACAGAGCAAGTACTCGCCTTTGTTTTTTCCAACTTGGAGTGTTCCCAGAGCTGGGGCACATTCCCTGGTGGCATTTGCTAAAAGCAGTGAAAGTCAAAAGTACTGGCCACAGCAGACTAGGTCAAGAAATAAGTTAGGACAAGCAACAGAGAAACCAATAGCCTAGGTAGGAAAGGATTGGGAAAGGAGACATGTGGGGGAATACGGACTTTCACAAGCTCCCATGTATCTGAGGGAATCGAGAGGGCCATATGCATACTCAGAAAAAAGCCTGAAGAGACTCAAAACTGTCCCCTCTGGCTGAACTTCATTCTCCAAATAAAGGCTAAGGCAAAGTCATGAACAGCCTGGCTAAGCAATGAAGGAGTGCCAGGTATTCAAGGAAAATTTGTCAAAAACTAGTTGAGGACTAAGCTAATATAACACAGGCTTCATACTTATACACACAAAGAATACAGACTTTACAGAAATAGTTTATAAAAGTTATTAAAACAACAATCTGCATCTACAGAAACAATAAACCCCAAGGAGGAGGTTGCCACACTATGATATTCAAAATAATCCAGTTTTCAACAGATTAAGAAGCATACAAAGAAACAATAAAGTACAGCCCATTCATAAGAAAAAAAATTATCAGAAAATGTCCCTGAGGAAGCCCAAGCATTACACTTACTAGACAAAGACTTCAAATCAATTGTCATAAATATGTTCAAACAGCTAAAGGAAAACCACAGAAGTAAAGGACACCAGGAGAACAATGTCTCAACAGAGAATATTAATAAAAAGATCGACTTTAGAAACAGAAACAAAATAGTAATTCTGGAGCTGAAAAGTACAGTAAATAAATTTGAAAGTCACTGGAGAGGGTTAACAGCAGATTTCAGCAGGCAGAAGAATCAGAAAACTTGAATATAAATCAACTAAGATTACTTAGTCTCAGGGTCAGAAAGAAAAAAGAAGAATGGAGGAGAGATAAATAAAATAGAGAGTAGAAAAACAATAAAGAGAATCAGTGAACCCAAAAGTTGGTTCTTTGAAAAGATAAAAAAAATTGACAAATTTTTAGCTAGACTGATATAGAAAAATACTAAAAAATCAGAAATGAAAGTGAAGACTTTACTACAGACCTTATAGAAAAAAGAAAGATTGTAAAGATACTATGAACAAATATATACCTACATGTTTGTAGGTGTTGTAGGTGTTAGGAAGTGAACAGATTCCTAAATGCACACAAACTGACTGAAGAAGAAAAAGGAAGTCTGAATAGACTTGTAAGAAGTACAGAGATTGGATGAGTAATCAAAAAACTCCCCAAAAAAGACAAGGACCAGATGGCTTCATTGGTAATGCTACCAAATATTAATAATAATTAACAACAATCCTTCTCAAACTCTTTCAAAAACTAGAAAAGGAGAAAGCATATGTGGCCAGCATTACCCTGATAACAAGTGAGAAAAAGATATTTTAAGAAAACTACAGACCAGTATCCCTTGTGAATATAAATGTAAAAATCATCAACAAGGGGCGCCTGGATGGCTCAGTTGGTTAAGTGTCTGACTCTTGATTTCAGCTCGGGTCATGATCTCAGGATTGTGAGATGGAGCCCTGCATCAGGTTAACATGTTGGGCATGGAACCTGCTTAAGAGTCTCTCTCCTCCTCTCCCTTCCCCAGCCTTAAAAAAGATCCTAAACAAAATACTAGCAAATTAAATCCAACAGCATTTTAAGAGTATTATACATCATAACCAAGTGGAATTTATCCCAGGAACACAAAACTGGTTTAGAAACATCAATCAATGTAATACACAACATTAATAACATGAAGGAAAAAATGACATTATCATCTCAATTAATGCAGAAAAAGCACCTGACAAAACCCAATGTCCTTTCCAGATAAAAACACTCAACAAACTAGGAATCAAAGGGAACTTCAACATGAAAAAAGGCTTTTATGAAAAATTCGCAACTAACATAAGTAAATGACGAAAGACTGAAAGATCTCCCCCCAAATCACAAACAAGGCAGCACTTCGATTCAACATCATACTAAAAATTCTAGCCAGAGTAATTAGGCAAGGAAAAGAAAAGGCATCCAAATCGAAAAAGAAGTAAAATGATTGCTTTAAATGGTGACATGATCTTATACAGAGAAAATACTAAAGAACACACACACACACACAGCTTATAAATGAATTCAGCAAAGTTGCAGGATAAAAGATCAGTGTACAAAAATCAGTGTATTTAACTAACATAACTGCAATTCGGCTAAATTCAATGAGTATATTAAAGATCATACTACAAATATCTTTTTGACAAGAAGCCTTTAAATACATGTAAAGAAACGCTTTTGGTTCTGTAGTCCCAATGCTCTCAAACCCAGTTATTAAGATATTCTATTTAAAGAAAATTTTGAAGAAAGGAATATTCTATTACTCTCTGTCACACTTCCATTTTATATACTTATTTTAACAACAGAGTAATGGTTATTCCAAAACAAGGGTCAATAAACTACAACCCACGGGCCAAATTGACTGACCTCCTGTTTTGGTAAATAACATTTTATTGAAACACATCCACAGACATTTGTTTACAAATTGTTTATGACTGCTTTCAGACTAAAACACCAGGGCCTATAAAACTATTAACTATCTGACCCTTAAAAAAAATCGCCAACCTCAGCTCTAAAAAAAAATCTAGTATAGAAATTTAACTTAGATTGGCACATGACAGTGAAACTAAGATTTCCCTTTTATCTTATTAATTATAAGTAACCAGCCCGTCAAAATCTAAGAAAACTCCTAAAAGTATGGCTGAGTTAATGTTCCAATGATTATGAGGCTATTTCTAATCTAGAATCAAGAACTGAGTCATACAAAAAAGAGCTTTGTTCACAATTGAAGAGAAAATGCTCTTAAAAACTGTTAAACAGGGGCACCTGGGTGGCTCAGTTGGTTAAGCATCCAACTCTTGGCTTCAGCTCAGGTCACAATCTCATGGGTCATGAGAGCCCACATCAGGCACCATGCTCAGCAGGGAGTCTGCTTGAAGATCCTCACCTTCTGTCCCTAACTCCACTCACATGATTCCTCCTGGTCTTTATATGGCTTAATAGGTCATTTATTTTTAATCGCTGAATAATAATTGTACTCCATACATGTACCCCAATTTATCTATTTGACTACTGACAGGCATCTTGGTAGCTTCCAAGTTTTAGCAATTATGAATAAAAATGCTATGAACACTGTGCAGGTTTATGTGTGGACATAAGTTTTCAATTCATATGGGCAAAATACTAAGGAGTGCAGTTGCTGGATCATATGGTAAGAATGTGTTTAGTTTCATTAAAAAAAAAAAAAAGGCCAAAGTATCTTCCAAAGTGACTGTACCATTTTGTATTCCCACCAGCAGTGAAGGAAGAGTTCCTGTTGTTCTACATCTTCACTGGCATTTGGTGATGTCAGTGTGCTGGATCTTAGTCATTCTAATAGGTGTGTACGGGTGTCTCATTTTAATTTGCAATTCCCTGATGACCTCTGATGTTTAACATCTTTTCCTACGCTTATTTGCCATCTGTATATGTTCTTTGGTGGGGTTTCTGATCAGGTATTTTGTCCATTTTTTAACTGGGTTGTTTTCTTATTGTTGCATTATAAAAGTTCTTTGTATATTTTAGGTGCCAGTCCTTTATTAGCTATGTTTTGCAAAGATTTCTCTCCTAGTCTGTGGCTTATCTTTCATTCTCTTAACAGTGCCTTTCAAAGAGAAAAATGGTTTTAATTTTAACAAAGTCCAACTTACAATTTTTACTTACAATTTTTTTTCTTTCATGGATCATGCTTTTGGTTTTGAAACTAAAACATCATTGCCAAACCAAAGGTCACCAAGATTTTCCCTACATCATCTAAGAATTTTATAGTTTTACATTTTACATTTTGGTTTATGATCTAATTTTTGTGAAAGGTGTAAAATCTATGTCTAAATTTTGGGGGGGGGGTTTGTTTGTTTTGCATGTACTACTTGTTGAAAAAGACTATCCTTTTTCCATTGAATTGCCTTTGCTTCTAGTCAAGATCACAACTATATTTGTATGGGTCTATTTCCAGGCTCCCTATTCTGAAGTCAGGTAATGTCGGTCTTCTACCTTTGTTCTCCTTCAATGCTGTGTTGGCTATTCTGGATGGGTCTTAGATTTTATTTTACTTTTTTAAGATTTTATTTATTTATTTGACAGAGAGAGAGCACAACCAGAAGGAGCGGCAGGCAGAGGGGAGAGGGAGAAGCAGACTCCCCGCTGAGCAGGGAGCCCTACGCGGGGCTTGATTCTAGGATCTTGGGATCATGACCTGAGCTGAAGGCAGACACTTAACCAACTGAGCCATCCAGTTGCCCCAGGTCTTAGATTTTAGTAGAGAAATTCTATGTAGTCACACTGGAAAGTGACTGAACAAATGCACAGAAGTGGGCTGTGAAGGCCTTTGAGAACTTTCTTTAAAACTTCACTTAATCTAAGAAAACTCAGGCTGCTAGGAAAAAAAGCAATTAACTTCTTACACTTGGCCTGCTTTGATAAAACAATGTTTCTTTTAAAAATCTATTGCAGGGGCGCCTGGGTGGCTCTGTTGTTAAGCGTCTGCCTTCGGCTCAGGTCATGATACTGGGATGGAGCCCCACATCGGGTTCCCTGCTCAGCAGGAAGCCTGCTTCTCCCTCTCCCACTCCCCCTGCTGTGTTCCCTCTTTCGCTCGCTCTCTATCAAATAAATAAATAAAATCTTTAAAAAATAAAAGAAATTTAAAAAACATCTATTGCGTTTTGAAGATCAAGCATTTAAATAATCAATTCCAGTTACTCTTCTAATATTCTATAGCATAGGCCAAGGAATCAATAGACAAATCATTTTAAAATTCGAGACAGAATTTAGAGACCAGGTATAATGGGAATCAAATCAGGACCAAATGAGAACAGCTTATTGTAGTATATATAGCAATAAGTAGTGGTTTACCCATGCTAACCTCAAAATGCTATTTAAAGAATTACCTAAACTAATTTTCCACTATTGCTAAATTGATTGTTCTACTCGTAAACCATACTATTCTGACTCATCTGACCTAAGAACAACCTGGTAGACTGAATTTAGAGCTTGGGACACACAATGAAAACCAATGGGAGACTGTTGTATAAACATTCACAAGAACTAAAAAGAACTTAATATACTCACTCTACTCCTATGAACCCCCTTCCTAGAAATGAGAACTATAGTTAATTTTTCAAAGTCTGTGGATTCTCTAAGCTTCTTGCATTTTACATTTAAATAATTACCTAATTACTCTTATGCCTGCTTCCTTCTTTACTTGCAATTTTACAAATTTTTGTCATTAACCAAAGGGGAAAGAAAGGAAAGAAAATGAAAGCAACAGAAACTTAAATCAAACTAGGCAAAAAGATTGTCAAACTAATTTTAAAAATTAGAGTATTGATTTATCTGGATTGCATTTATATCCCTTCCACATAAAATCACCACTTGGTTGCATGATAATAAATCTTGCTCTCACGTTTACAGAGAACAGCAGATCTTATTAATTATGACTTGGTTGATAATTCATCTGCTTCCCCTTACTCTACATATACAGAAACAGAAATATAACCATTTCTTCATCCCTGGATCCTCTGATCTCAACACAGAGTAGGCTGAGCAGAAGACCTTTTTTTATTAGCTACTAATAAAGTGAATTCTTAGGTAAGAAATATTTGCATTAAAATGTCTTTAAAAGCAGATCTGAGAATCAAAACTTTTTTGCTTCCTACCTTTTTTTATACTCCACACCATTCTGTCCCCTGCCTTTATAGTTATTAATTAGAAATGACCTATTTCATGATTTTTAAAAATTTTATGATAAGCAAAAACCAGATAAAATTGAACACTTAAAATTTTCCAGGATCTGTGTTCCTGTCTCTAACTACCACTAAAAGTTTCCAATACTATTTACACAATGATAAATAGGCCATGTATTGTAAGGGCCAAAAAAGGTATTTTTTATTTACATTCTTGTAAGCTTCGCTTTCTGGCTTTGTACTTTCTCTTCCATCACTTTATATTTAGCAGCACTTCCACAAAATCACTCAGTCCATTAAAAGTTTCTTTCTTTCTAAGGAACCAAGAATACATCATTACATTTTTCTATGTGAAGTATACTATTAAATAATAGCTTGTAGACTAATTAAAGCAAATGTAATTGTGAGAACACATTGACATTGTTAAAGTACTCAATTTGTTAATAGTTTCATTTCAAGTGACCTTAATTGTATTAATTGTGATACTAGCAAATTAAATTGAAGAGCATTAAATACATTGTTTTAATATGTCCTAGAGGAGCAAATTTTCCATTACATCAGCAAAGAGAAAATAATGATTATATGCCCCCACCCCAAAGTCTCACACACACACACAATGGGTCAAACAGGAAAGGTCACACTAGACTGCATTTACTATTACTATTTTAATATCCATAGCATGACCTAAAATAGACCATACAGAAGTAACTGAGCTTCAAATAAATGGTTAATTTTAAGGCATTCTTCTATCTTAGATTAAGTAGAAATTACTTCACCATTATAAACAGTTAAAATGTTGAGAATGAGGAAACAATGATTGGTACAAAGAACGGCAATATGAAAATATATTTTAAAAATAATACTATTCTGTGTAATCGGGCATTACTTACTAAACTGCCCAGGATCCAGTCATAAGGCTGCATATAAAGAAAAGTTACAGCCCTCATTTCTTGAGAAGAAACTTAATTGTTCAACAGCAGTAACAATACAGACTATTAAATAACTCCCAGTCCTTAGAATAAAATCTGTACTCTTCAGCTTGGCTTACAAAATCCTTATAATCTGGCCTCTGCCTATTAAGACCGATCCTGTGCCATTCCTATACCACCTATGGTGCCCCGAACACGATGTCATTCTCCAGTTCCTTCAATATGACAGGTCTACTCCTATCCTGGGACAGGATATTCCTTTGTATGAACTCTTCCTTTTTTGTGAAACTGCTGTTGCTGTTTCCCTCTCTCTTTCTCACCATCTTTGCATGCCTGGTTCCTCCTCATCTGTCATTCGCATCTAGCTGATATATCATCTTCTTAGAGAGATCTGCAAAATCTAAAGTAGGCACCCTGTCACTCCTCATTATTCTACTTTCATGCTTTGCCTAGTATTTATCACTTTCTCATATATTTTTTTCCTTATTTCTGTACTTTTTAATATTTTTTACTGTCCCTCTCATGCTAAAATGTGAATTCCGTTGAGAGAAAGCGCTTGGGTCTACTTTTTTAACAGTGCATCCCCTAATATTAGATGATCACTAACTATTTTGAATGAATAAACGAACATCAGTCCTGTGGCCTGAAGCCCTTGCTGTGTATGATAAAATATATGTGCCTCTATAAATCTCTATTCATTCACTGAGTATCACTAAAATTTCTTAATCATTGTGCCAACATGTCTGATTGAAAACCTATAAGTTCAGGGGCACTTGGCTGTTCAGTCAGTAGAGCATGCAACTCTTGATCTCGGGGTTGTGAGTTTGAGCCCCATTTGGGGCATACAGCTTACTAAAAAAAAGAAAAAAAAAGAAAGCAAGAAAACCTTACGTTTCATAGTAACAGATCTATTCACAAGCCAAATTAAAGATTCAAATTGACAGCAGAGTTCTAAGGCTGGTGTAAATCAGTTATATTCTATTAAAATTGTCACTAAATGGTAATGCTAGGAAGTCAACTGTATTTACTTCTCTTCACATTTGGAAGAAGGAAGCAGAAGAAAAGGAAAAGTAGGAGAATTATTATTTAAGTACACATATTCCCATAATATAAACAATTATTTTGCTCACACATTGCCTTATATGTGACTTGAATAAGTAAAAGTTAATTCTCACTGTTTATCTGTTGATAAATCAAGACCAGTGGGTGATTTTTCTGATGAAAACTAAATGTATTTGTACATTCTGGAAAGATAAACAATCACTATAATGTATAGGAATACAATAATTACTAACTGGTAGAAAATCATTTCCAAAGACTCAAGTAAATTATATTTTTAATACTGTAGATGTAATAAAAGAAAATGACCATTTAAAGTAAATAACTTGTGATATTACAATTTTTATGATTTACTAGTTTCTTAATTTCCTCTATTTAAAACACTCAGATCTTCCTAAAATGTGAAAATAAAACAGCTTGAAGCTAACGTAATGTTTCTTGTCATGTGCTTTTCTATATTCAACATGTGGGATTCCTTCTCAGGGAATTCAGGGAGCAGTATATGGTCAAACTCCAGAGTAAAGTACAAGTATTGCATGAAAATGATTTCATATTTCAGAACACCTATTAAATTAATAAGCAAGCCCTCCTTACAGCAAAAGTAGAGTGATGGCAAACTAACTTATTTTTAGTACTTACAAAACACAAGTGAAGAATAAAAAATACTTGAGATCAGATTCACAATATATCAATAGGTAAAGTACACTTTCAAAGCTTTTGGTGAAGAGATCTTTAAGAAAAGAATAATGTCAGAGAACAACCACAGAAAAACATATATTTATAAACACTAAAGAAAATCATAATAAAATTACAACATAACAGATATCCCTTTTTACTAGAAATTACGTATATAATTTCTAAATTGTTAAAATACGCTGAAGTAGATATCAACATCTACCAATGTAATACAGATTAAAACTCTGAGCAGTACACTATTCTCTGTCCTCACTATTTAAAAAGATCACTGGATCTTTAATAATCGTTAAAATTGTGTGTTTTAAGTGAAACACGAGATGTGCTTTACCCAAGTCTACAAGAAAATTTATAAATATACAAGTATAATTGTATTAAGATGTTTTTTTAAACTCCTATTACATGAAAAGAGAATTTTTACCAAAATATAACAGCTCTATTGAAAAATACTCCTGGATGTTTTATTACATAGCTGACTGCACAGCTAAGTAGGGAAACGATTTTAAGATTTCAAGTTGGGAAAAATAGGTCTTTGGAATTCCCAAAGGAGGAACAGGAGAAATACAGGAGCAGGATTGAAGAGGTCCTGGTTATTCTCTCAGAGTAAAGTTTAAATTTTTTCTTACAATCTCATCTTTCCTGATATTCGATTCTTCCCTCTGATTGGGTAAGATCAAAGTAAGAATGTCTGTAATCTTTAAAAACACTAGTTTAGCTAGATATAGTTCTTAAAATTGGTTAATGCTATGAAAGGAGTTAGAAGCAGCATGAGGAACCTGGAGAATTATACTTGTAAGGGGCTAATTATTCATTTCACTACTAAGCCATGGGGGATGGGGATCTGTTTTAATATGTAAGTGAATAAAAAGGAGTTGTAACTGCATGAGACGTCAGGTAGTAACTCTTGAAATACTTTCTAAGCCCTATGAACTAAAAGTTGGGTATGTCGTTATTGAAATGGCCCCACTAATAAATTAGCAAAAGCAACTAATTCTTTGATAAGAAATCCACTACAGGTCATTTTACGTAAGTTGGTTTTTTTTTTTTTTTTTTTTTTGGTTTTTTTTTTTCCCTAAGGTTTTAAGATAAAACTGTCACTCTAAATCACCTATATCTGCTCTAGTTATTCCTAGACCTAGCCAACCAAAAACACCAGCACACAACCTCCCATTTGTGGTGATCCAAGAGTGGTATAAAGGCTGACGGAGAAGGGTAGGAAAAAGATCTTAAGGTATGGATATTCCTTTTCAGACCAACTCTGCCCAACGGGGTAGTGGTAACAGCTTTTACAGGGCTATAGTTTCTGTCTGCCACCAGGGCCAGCAGTTGAGGTCTTTTTTTCCTAGGACCCTAGGAAATGACTAACATTCAGGTATAGCCACAAGGTGACTCAATGATTCTTTACACAAACCCCTCTACAGGGCCTATCTCTTCAGGCAAATAAAGGGAATTGCCACACCAACCGAAAATTTGAAATAAAACTAAAAACCAGATGGAATTAATAAGGAATGGATAAGTGTAAAAAAAAAAAAAAAATCAAAGTCCAGAAGACGTGTCTTTTATTTCAAGGATCTACATTTTACCAACAGTGAGCTACATTGTTATCATTAAAATGTCTAACTTGCTAAATGTCAATTCACTGTGAAAGCATGAACACATAAAATTCACATATAATCACCCAAATCTAATATTAAAGAGTAAGCTGAACCTTCCTCACCATTCAAATATTTTGTCATTGATATTTAACCACTGTCTTTTAATGTTAATTCTAAATCAGATTTCAGTTCACTCCCATACACTCAAATGACTTACTGGTATCTTGAAACTGGCTTAACCACTAATTATAGATCATCAATACTCTGCCAATCACCAAATCATTTATATTCTCTTTTTATACTCTTTAACCTATGCAATCCTTGAAGCACTGATCACTTTGGGCCTTCTGAAGTAAGTTCTCATATATCTAAAGTTTCTATAATTTTAGCATTCCTCTATCCCCTACTTTAACTACTCCTCCAGTATTTTTTTTCCCCAAATACTTTTATTTTTTCAGTGTTACAAGATTCATTGTTACCACACCCTGTGCTCCATGCAATACGTGCCCTCCTCAATACCCACCACCAGGTTCGCCCAACCCCCCACACCTTCCCCTCCAAAACCTTCAGTTTGTTGCTCAGAGTCCACAGTCTTTCATGGTTCATCTCCCCCTCCGATTTCCCCCAATTCACCCTTCCTCTCCTTCTCACAATATCCTCCATGTTTTTCCTTATGCTCCACACATAAGTGAGACCATATGATAGTAGACTCTCTGTGCTTGACTTATTTCACTCAGCATAATCTCTTCCAGTCCCGTCCATGTTGATATAAAAGTTGGGTATTCATCCTTTCTGACGGAGGCATAATATTCCATTGTATATATGGACCATATCTTCCTTATCCATTCGTCTGTTGCAGGGCATCTCAGCTCTTTCCACAGTTTGGCGATTGTGGCCATTGCTGCTATGAACATTG
>JAPYYM010001966.1:0-12824 GCA_028534135.1 Potos flavus
TTTAACATTTTACCTGGAGATCCTAGCCAGTGCAATAAGGCAATAAAAACAAATAAAATCCACATAATTAGAAAGGAAAAAGTAAAACTGCCTTTATTTACAAACAGCATGATTGTTTATATAAAAAGCCCCAGTGAAACCACAAAACAGAAACTATAAAAAGCTTACACACCTGGCAATTGAATTTATCAAAGATCATACACAAAAATAATCTGGTTTCTGTAATTAGCAATAAGCAGTCAGAGAAGGAGATTTTTTTAACTTCATTTACAATAGCATTAAAATTAATCAAATACTTAAAAATAAAGTTAATGAAAGAAGTTTAATGCCTCCACACTGGAAAATGCAAAGAGGACCTAAAAGATATTAAAGACTAACTAAATAAATGGAGAGATGTACCATGTTAATGGATTAAAAATACATTTTTTTTAAAGATTCTATGCTTTTCATCCATTTCCTCTCACATTGACCTATAGACTTAAAGCAATCCAAATGAAAATCTTAACAGGCTTTTTAGAGACATTGATAAGTTTCTAAAATATATATTAAAATGCAAAGAACACAAAATATCGAAAGCATATTGAAAAAGAAGAAATTAAGAAATTAATATTCTCTGATGTCAAGATTTTCTATTACAAAGCATTATTCAAAACAGTATGCTATCTGCATAAGGAATGACGAATAGATCAATTGATTAGAATAGAGAACCAGAAATAAACCCACATTTCTAAGGTTATATGATTTCTACAACATTGCCAAAAAGCTGATACTGTAATACGTTATTAGTGGAATTATAAAATGTACAACAAATTTAGGAAAAAAATTCCAACAATTTCTTACAAAATTAAACATATTCCTACCTTATGAGCCACCAAATTCTGATTCTAGCTATACCAATCCCAATGAATTAGATAAGAATCTCCAGACTAGCCTTATTCATAACTTTCAAAAACTAGAAATACTCCACATATCCATTGATAGGATAGTAGAAACGTAAAATGTGATATATTCATACAATGTATTATTATTCATGAGTAACAATGAATGAGCTACTACTACACAAAAACGACAGATAAATCTCAAAAGCATTATACTGCTGAAAGAAGTTTTACACAAAAGAGAAAATATTCTATTATTTTAGTCATATGAAGTTATAGATAGAAAATTCTAATCTATGTAGGAAAAAGTCAGAACAGTGGTTACCTCTGAAAGCCTAGAGGTGGGGATGGACTTGAAAGGATCACAAGGAAACGTACATGTAATCTTAATGGTCTATACCTCAATAGCTGTTTGGGTTACATGAGTTATATGTGTATGCATTTACCAAAACTAGGTGAGTATACACTGAAAATATGTGCATTCCACTGTATATAAATTGCATTCCAAAAGAAAAATAACACAGACAAAAGACTGAACTCTAGTGATATGAATGGTGAAGTATTTAGGATGGAGTGTATTATTTCTTCAGTTTACTTTGAAATGTACCAAAAACTAAAATGAAATGATGGATGGATAGAGAAACAGATACATGATGAGATTATGATAAAACAACAATAGTGAAATGGTAAAGACAGTTTCTACATGATGGATATACAGGTGCTTACTGTAAAGTATTTGCAATGTTTGAGTATTTTTATTTTAAAAAAAACTTTTACAAAATCAGGACTGTGCAACTTCAATGCCTCTCTTTTTTCAAAATCTAGGATAAGTGAAGTTTTCTATGGCAAAAAAACATTTTTACCTATTTCTCTCCTTATTCATTTTACTAACAGATGGCCACATACTTCAGGGAAGATGAGGTCCCTTTCCACCTACAGGGAGTGATATTTTATTTATCCAATCTAATGCTTATAATTCTATTCCTCTTATTAGTGATTAGGAACATCTAGCCAGCAATATATAAAGAAAAGCCCTCTGTACGGCTTCCATGGAAGTGTTCCATATTCTTAAAGGGGAACTGGGGAAGGTACATTCTTTTTTCTGGCCTCTCACCATTGATGTTTGACCTGAGAATCTTGAAGCAGCTGCAGCCATCTTTCATACATGAAGGGACAAGCTCAAGGTCAAAGGCATCATGCTACAAAAGCAGAGCAGAGAAAGCATAACATGGGTTCAGAATGGCATCAAACAAACTAGAACCTTTCTTCTGAACTTCTTATGAGAGAAACATGGAAGTTGACTAGAGCTGCAGTTGTCCTCTTGCCATGAGGCAATAAGCATAAAAACAAAAAGGAAATGTGTAAAGGATGTTAGAACAAAAAGAAAACAAAAAGAGCTTGGCTTTTTAATATAATTACTGAAATGCTTAAACTATCACCTGAATCCTCTGGACATCTTGTTAAAAAAACAATAAACTTCTGTAGGAGTCAGTTGTGTATTGTGTTATTTACAGCTGAGAGCATTTTCACCACACACAGCCTTGAAAACAGAAAGTATATGCATATAACCATGAGAAAATGATGTCTAAATTTATTAATTGAGGTCATTTTATTGACTGAAATTCTGCCAGTCACTTTATTAAAATAGTTTGTTGTCACTTGGAGTCATTAGGAAAAACTTTACAAGGAGGAGGAAGCTGACTGAGACTCTGAGGGAGGAGTAAAATCTTACAGGATGGAGAAGTCAGAAGTGAGGAAGTTTCAAATAGGGGACTTATAGCTCAGATGACCAGCTGAAGTCCTCTGCCTTACCATTACTTCAGAGACAATCTAAACTGGTTTCTCAGGATAGAAGAAATCTCCCCAACAAGTCTCTAGAGGAGAAAATGCTTTCGCTCAATAAAGGTCACACAGAATGAAAATTACTCTCTTCGAATAGAATCAGTTGTAATGCTATAGTCTCTAAGTAATGGAAAAACTCAACTAAATAAAACAGCTTATTGAATAAGAAACATATTAGCTTATAAAACAGGAAGTCGGTTGATAGAATAAGCTTTGGGATTAATTGGCCAACTCAAAAATGTCTAGAGGGAACCATTTTTTTCCACCTTTCCATTTTCTGTTGTTGGTGCATTAATTTTGCCATCAGGCTGGATCCCCCTCATGATTGCAAGATGGCTGCATTTATCCTGGTGTTTCATAACTTTTCTTCTTTCTCTTCCCCTTTAGTCTTCATAACTGCTTCAGTCTCCCTTTCTACATACAAGCTCCTTCTGTGGCCAGTTTGCACAGTCAAATGTGGTAGTATGACATACCCAGTCTTCATATTACCGGTTCAGCTTTGCCCATTCTCTCATGGTCCCAACACAGCATTTCCTGAAAAGGAACTCAATTTGGACAGATTGAATGCTGTGAGCAGTAGACTGCACAGAGCTGAGGAAAGAACCACTGAGGCTGAAAATGTGCCAGAGGAAACTCTCAAGCAGATATGCAAAAAGAAATAAAGAGTGGGGAGAAAAAAATGGATCAAAATATCCAAGAACTGTGAGACAATCACAAAAGGTGTGACATTTGTATAATAGGGATACCAGAAGCAGAAGAAAGAAAGAAGCAAAATAAATTATTTTAGTAATACTGGCAGGAAATTCTCCAAAATTAATGACAGACAGCAAACCACAAATCCTGGAAGCTCAGAGAACACCAAGCAGGAAAATTTCTAGAAATAAGTCAATAACATACCCAGGCCATCATATTCCAACTGAAAAACAAAAATAAAACAAACAAACAAACAAAAAACACACAAAGAGATCTTGAAAGGAGCCAGGAGCAGAGGAATTGGGGGGGGTGGGGGGACACGTTACCTTCAGAGGACCAAAATAAGAATTACATCAGACCTCTTTCCAAAACCCATGGAAGCAAGAAGAGAATAGAGTGAAATATTTAAAATTACTGAAAGAAAAAATTAACCAACCTAAAACTCAAAACCCAGTGAAATTATCCTTCAAATGTGAAGAAGAAATAAGCATACCTTCAGAAAAAACAAAAGCTAGACAATATGTCAACAGTAGTTCTGCCTTGTAAGAAATGTTAAAAAAAGTTCTTCAAGAGAAGGAAAATTATATAGGTCAGAAATATGGATTTATATATAGAAGTAAAGAATTTTAGAAAAGGAATAAAAGAAGATAGATAAAAATAAAATCCATTATTTTTCTTATTTTTAATTGATCTAATAGAGAACTGTTTGTTACAAGTAACAATAGCAATAATGTAATTGTGTGATTATAGCTTATGGGTAAGTGAAATGAACGATAGAAGTGTCATAGGAGAAGGGGGAGAGGCATTGCAGATACCCTGCTATAAGTTACCTGTACTGTCCAGGACGTAGTTCAGTGTTATTTGAAAGTCGACTTGGATTAGTTTTAAATTAAAAAAAAAAAAAAAAAAAAAACCCTTAGGGAAACTGCTAAAATAAATTGTAAGAAGTATAAATGATATGGCAAGAGAAGAAATACCTGGAACAATAAAAATGTTCAATTAAAACTGAAAAGGCAGAAAAAGAATGGAAGACAAAAATAGAAACATAAAACAAGGGCAACAAATAAAACAGTTACAAATATGGTAGATATTAACCAAACATGCCAATAATTACTTTAAATATGAATATTCTAAATGTACAAATTAAAAAACTTCTGAAGAGAATTCTTTTTGAAAACTCAGCTATATGTTGTCTTTAAGAAAATTAATTTAAATATAAAGACACAAATAGATTAAAAGTAAAGGAGTGGAGATAGCTATACCAAACTAACACTAATCGAAAGAATGCTAGAGTAGCTATTTTAATTTCAAACAAATCAAGCTTTAGGGCAGAAAATTATCATAAAGAAAGAGACGAAGCAAAGAAAGAAAGAAAGAAAGAAAGAAAGAAAGAAAGAAAGAAAGAAAGAAAGAAAGAGAAGAAGCACCTAATGATAAAAAGATTAATTCTCCAAGAACACATAACAATTCTTAATGGGTATATACTTGACGATAGAGCATCAAAATTTCTGGGTCAAAAGCCAATAGAACTGCAAAAAGAAACAGAAAATCCACTGTTGCATTTCAAGACCCCAACATCCCTCCATCATTAATTGACAGATCCAGCAGACAGAAAATCAGTAAGGACATAATTGAACTGAACAGCTCTATTGATCTACTGGATCTAATTGACATTTCATTCAACAGCATGATATCATTCTTCTACAGCTCAAGTGGAACATTGATCAAGATAGATCACATTTTGGGACATAAGACACATACCGTAACAAATTCAAAAGAATTAGAATCATAGAATATCTGCTCTCAGACCATAATGGAATTAAACTAGAAATCAATAATGGCATAGATAGCTGGAAAATCTCAAAATAACTTGGAGATTAAACAACACACTTCTAAAAACATGAGTTAAAGATGTCTCAAGAGAAGCTTTAAAATATTTTTAACTAAATGAAAATGAAAATACAGTTTATCAAAATTTGTTGAAAGAAGTTCTTAAAAAGAAATCTGCAGCATCAAATGCATATATTAGAAAAGGAAAAAAAAAAAAACCTAAAATCCACAATCTAATTTTCCACATTAGGAAACTAGAGAAAAAAAAAGAGCAATATAAACCTAAAGCAACTAGAAGAAAATAAATAATAAAATCAGGGCAGAAATCAAGGAATTGAGAACAGGAAATAATAGGGAAAAATCAATAAAATCAAAATCTGATTTTTTCACAAAAATTTATAAGCCTCTAACTAGGCTACCTAAGGGGATAGTGGAAAGAGAACACATAAATTAGTAATATGAGAAATGAAAGAGAAAATATTATCACTGATTCCATGGGTATTAAAAGGATAATAAAGCAACATTATGAACAACTGTACACCCACAAATTTGAATGAAATGACCCCATTCCTTGAAAGGTACAAATATATATAAGGCTATATATAGTAAAGAAATTGAATCGATAATTATTAAACTTTCAAGTGCCAGGCCCAGATGGCTTCACTTATGAATTCTACCAAACATTAAAGGAAGAAATAACACAAATTATCTACAATATCTTCCAAAAAAAAAAAAAAATAGAAGCTATGAGGTCATCATTACTCTAATGCTTAAACCAGATAGAGAACTTACAAGAAAGTTCTCATAAACATAAATTCAATAAAACTCTCAACGAAATACTAACAAATCAAATTTAACAAAGTATAAACAAAATTATACACCTAAACCAAGTAGGATTTACTCTATGTATCGGAGGTGATTCAACATTCAAAAACATCAATTAATAGATTCATCATATCAATAGGCTAAAGAAAATCCAAGAAAAGCTTCTTGGAAAATATAACACCCCTTCGTGATAAAAACAAACAAACAACAACAACAAAAACCCAATCTCTTACTTAGAGGGAACTCCTTCAATCTGATAAAGAAAATCTATAAAAATAAACCCTACTCATAACATCATAGTTAACGTTGAGAAACTATAGGCTTTCTTTTTTTTAATTTAATTTTATTTTTTCAGTGTTCCAAGATTCATTATTTATGCACCACACCCCGTGTTCCATGCAATATGTGCCCTCCTTAATACCCACCACCAGGCTCACCCATTCCCCTACCCCCCTCCCCTCCAAAACCCTCAGTTTGTTTCTCAGAGTCCACAGTCTATCATGCTTTATCTCCTTCCCTCCCCCGCCCGATTTACCCCAATTCACTTTTCCTTTCCTTCTCCTAATGTCCTCCATGTTATTCCTTATGCTTTCTACCTAAGACTGAGTACAAGTATGTCTCCTCTCACCACTCCTATTAAATATTGTACTGGTAGCTAATGCAGTAAGAAAAGAAAAAGGAAAGAAAAAGATATACAGATTTAGAAGAAAGAAAGTAACTGTCTTTGTTGGCAGATGACATGATTGTCAATGTATAAAATTCCCAAAACTCAACAATTCCTGAAACTTAGTGAATATAGAATGTTTGTAGGATGCATGGTTAACATACAAATTCAATTGCTTTCCTATATATCAGCATTGAACAGTTGGGTTTTGAAAATTTTTAAAAACACCATTTATATTGGCCTCCCAAAAAAGAAATATTTAGGTATAGATGTTAAAACACTATGTAAAGAATCTGTATGTGGAAAATGACAAAATTCTGATGAAAGAAATCAAAGAAAATCTTCATAAATGGAGAGATATTCCATGTTCATGAAAAGGAAGATTTGATATTATTAGGATGCCATTCTTCCCAACTTGATCTACTGGTTCAATGCAATCCTAATAAAAGTCTCAACAAGTTATGTAGTATATATTGACAAACTGATTCTGAAGTTTATATGGAGAGACAAAAGATTCAGAATAGCCAACACAATACTGAAGAAGAAGAACAAAGTTGGAAAACAGACACTACTCAACATTAAGACTTACTAAAAAGCTCCAGCAAATGAGACCATGTATACTGGTGAAAAAAATAGACAAATAGATCAATGGACAGATTAGCGAGTCCAGAAATAGAGCCACACAAATATTGTCAACTGATCTTTGACAGAGCAAAGATAACTCAATGGAGAAAGGATAGTCTATTCAATAAACAGTGCTGGAACAATTGAACATCCATATACTAAATAAATAAATAAGCCTAGTTCCAAGCCTTATATCTTTCACAAAAGAGTAATTCTAACTCATCCATTTTGAGTTTATCTTTGTGTATGGTGTAAGAGAATGGCCCAATTTCATTCTTCTTCATGCGGCTGTCCAGTTTTCCCATAACCATTTGTTGAAGAGACTGTCTTTTTTCCATTGGATGTTCTTTCCTGTTTTGTCAAAGATTGGTTGACCATAGAGTTGAGGGTTCATTTCTGGGGTCTCTATCCTGTTCCATTGATCTATGTATCTGTTTTTGTGCCAATACTATGCTGTCTTGATGATCACAGTTTTGTAATATAACTTGAAGTCAGGTATTGTGATGCCCTGAGCTTTGTTTTTCTTTTTATCAACATTCCCCTGGCAATTCGGGGTCTTTTCTGGTTCCATACAAATTTTAAGATTGTTTGTTCCAGCTCTGTGAAAAATATCAATGGTATTTTTATAGGGATGGCATTGGAAGTGTAGATTGCTCTGGCAGCATAGACATTTTAACAATGTTTATTCTTCCAATCCATAAGCATGGAATGTTTTTCCATCTCTTTGTGTCTTCCTCCATTTCTTTCATAAGTGTTCTGTAGTTTCTTACATCATACACAAAGATAAACTCAAAATGGATGAGAGACCTCAATGTAAGACAAGAATCCATCAAAATCTTAGAGGAGAACATAGGTAGTAACCTCTGACATCAACCACAGCAACTTCTTTCATGACACATCTCCAAAGGCAAGGGAAACAAGAGCAAAAATGAACTTTTGGGAATTCATCAAGATAAAAAGCTTCTGCACAGCATAGGAAACAGTCAACAAAACTAAGAGGCAACCCAAGAAATTGAAGGAGATATTTGCAAATGACATTTCAGATAAAGGGCTGGTATCCAAGATCTATCAAGAACTTATCAAACTCAACACCCAAAAAAACAAATAATCCAGTCAAGAAATGGGCAGATGACTTGAACAGACACTTCTTCAAAGAAAACATATGAATGGCTAACAGACACATGAAAAAATGTTCAACATCACTAGCCATCAGGGAAGTACAAATCAAAACCACAATGAGATACCATCTTACACCAAAATGGCAAAATTAACAAATGGCAGGAAAATGGCAAAATTAACAAGATGGGAAAAACAAATGTTGGCTAGGATGTGGAGAAAGGGGAACCTTCTTACACTGTTGATGGGAATGCAAGCTGCTAGAGCCACTCTGGAAAACAGTGTGGAGGTTTCTCAAGACATTAAAAATAGAGCGGCCCTACAACCCAGCAATTGCATTAGGTATTTATCCCAAAGATACAGATGTAGTGAAAAGAAGGGGCACATGCACCCTGATGTTCATAGCAGTAATGTCCACAATATAGCCAAACTGTGGAAGGAGCCAAGATGTCCTTCATCAGCTGAATGGATAAAGAAGATGTGGCTCATATATACAATTCATCAGAAAAGATGAATACCTACCATTTGCATCAACATAGGTGGAACTGGAGGGGATTATGCTAAGTGAAGTAAGTCAAGCAGAGAAAGACAGTCATCATATGGTTTCATATGGAATAGCATGGGTGTCATAAGGCATAGCATGGAGGACCACAGAGGAAGGGAGGGAAAACTGAATTGGCAGACATCAGAGAAGGAAACAAACCATGAGAGACTCTGAACTCCAGGAACCAAACTGAGGATTACAGCAGGGAGGGGGATAGAAGATGGGGTAACAGGGTGATGGGTATTAAGGAGGGCACATGTTGTGATGAGCACTGGGTATTACACACAACTAATGAATTGTTGAACACTACATCAAAAACTAATGATGTACTATATGTTGGCTAACTGAATATTAAAAAAAGAATAATAATAACCAAAATGGATCATAGACCTAATTTAAAATCCAAACTATAAAGCTTCTAGAAGATTCCATAGGAGAAATTCAAAGTTCCCTTGGTTTGGAGATGAGCTGTTAGATATAATACCAAAGTCATGACTCATAAATTGGATTCTATTAAAAATAAAAAAACTTCTGTTAAGCCACAGACTGGGAAGAAATCTTTGAAAAACATCTCTGATAAAGGACTTTTATCCAAAGTACAAAAAGCTCTAAAAACTCAAAAACAACAAAACAAACAACCCAATTAAAAATGGGCAAACAATCTAGACAGACATCTCACTAAAGAAAGTGTACAGATAGCAAACATGTAAATGAAACAATGTTCAACACTGAAACAATGAAATACTGTTGTGCACCTATTAAGATTACTAAAATTAAAAAAAAAAAAATCAACAGCACCCAATGCTGGCAACAATGTGAAAAGGGATTGTCATTCACTGCTGCTGAAAATGCAAAATTATACAACCAATTTGAAAGACAGTTTCTTACAAAACTGAATATACTCTTTCCAAGTAATCTGTGTCTCCTATGTATTTACCACTTGAGTTGAAAACCCATACCTGCACAAACTCTGCACACAAATGTTTATGGCAACTTTATCCATAATTGCCAAAAACTAGAAGTAATGTAGATATTCTTCAATATGTGGATACCAGGGTACATCCATACAATGGAATATTATTCAGCAATAAAAATAAATGAGCTATCAAGCCATGAAATAACATGATGGAAGCTTAAGTGCATATTGCTAAATGAAAGAGACCAATCTGAAAAGCAACATATACTGTATGGTTCCAACTATATGACATTCTGGAAAAGGCAAAACTACAGAGACAAAAATGATCAGTGGTTGTCAGGTATTTGGGGATGATGAGTAGATGGACCACAAGGAATTTTAAGGCAGTGAAACTATTCTGTATGATAATGTTATAGTAATACATAACCTTATTCATTTGTCAAAACCCATAGAAATGTACAACACAAAGAGTGAAAGTTTATGTAAACTATGGACTTTATTTAATAATTGTGTATCAATATTTGTTCAACAATCATAACAAATATACCACAGTCATCCAAGATGTTGATAATTAGGGGAAACTGTTTAAGGAGAGATGAGATCTATATAGAATTTGCTGTACTATCTGCTCAATTTTTCTGATAATCTATAACTGCTCTAAAAAATAAAGTCTATTAATTTTTAAAGTCACTTTTTTCATCTCACACTTTATAATATTTTTCTCTAGTAAACATTTTCCCCCTTCAAAATAGTTGCCTTTGAAGTTTGGCCCTTATTCCAGTGTTCACATAAGCTGCTGTTAGACTTACATGGTGTCCTTTTACGCCTCCTGTGTTGATGGGTCTCCTTTCTAGGAGGCTTTGACTTGAAAGAGGAGCCAACAGGTTTTCTGAACCAAAATTAACAAATAGCATAGCTGATTAGATATATTTTTATTTGTTTTTAAAGAAACAGTGGATTGATTAAATCTATAGACAATTTAGAAAGTCGAGATGATATGGAAAATTATTTCAAAGAAGGGCCATGTCACTGGCATATAATTTTAACCTCTATCTCTGGAATTTCCCCTAGATACAAATACCTTCATATTATTTTTCTGCTTATCATTTCAAATATATACAGACAAAAAGAAAATCCAGTTTAATCCCACTTTCAATAGGAAGAAAGTAGTCAGTTTTCAGTCTAAGCATTACTCCTTTGAAGGTAACGTGCCCTTTTTCTCTAGCTGCCTTTAAGATTCTCTCTGTCTTGTTTCTCACCAGTTTTCCTGTGATGTGTTTAAACAGGTTTATTTGTAGCACTTATTTTGCTTAAAGTTTGAAGCACTTGTTGAAACTGTAACTTGATGTTTTTTGTCATTTAGGGGAAATTATTGGCCACGATTTTTTTCAAGTATAGCTTCTACCCCATTTCATTCTCTTCCCCACCCCCTACCCCCCACACTCCAGTAACTCTTTGTCATATATTTTCACCATTCTCCGTCTGTCTCATATTCCTTTTCTGTATTTTGCATGTTTTTCTCTCCATGCTTCAGTCTATTTATTTCCTACTGACCAGATTTCCAGCTTACTAATTCTGTTGTAAGTCTGTCCAATCTGTTGTGAAACTCCTTTATTGAGTTCTTAATTAATATAGGTTATTATTGTATTTTTATTTCTAGAACATTCATATAAATGTTTTTATAGTTTCCTTATAAAATTTTTCATATCAGTTTCCTGATAAAATTTTGTCAGCTAACTCCTTGAACATATCATTATAGAGTTCATGTCTAATAAATGCAATATCTGAATTTTCTGTAGGTCTGTTTATATTGTCTGATTCCTATTTTTAAAAATGTCTCACTCTATTATAACTAACATACAGTAAAGTGCACTAATCTTAAGTGTACATTCTAATGGTGTTAATATATATATATCTTCGGCAACCCCCATCAGATGAGATATAATAGTTGATTAACAATATATAAAGAGTTCTAACAAATCAGTAAGATTAAAGAGAACTACCACAAGGAAAAACTGGACAAAAGTTCTAAACAGGCAATTCACAAAGAGAACACAAATAAGCTATACAAGAATAAATCTGATAAATGTGCAGATTCACTTTTAATCAAAAATTAAAATTAAAATAGCAATAAGAGGCTATTTTTCATACATTGCATTAAAAGTTATAAATTAATACATCATTGATCTATGGTGGTAAAGCTGGGACTTTCATAACTTAGGGAAGTAGAAATGACAATACTTAGCTGTCAGATATCTCTCTGTGTTTCAAATTTATTTACTCTTTGATTCAGCAATTCAATTGTAAAGGCTCTGTCATTCAGAAATTCTCATAGAAGCACACAAAGATATATTAGCTAATAATAATATCAATAATAATATCAATACATTTTTTAGAGCTCACTATTTGCTAGATATGGTTCTTAGTGCTTTATGTGTATTACTCATATAATTGTCAAGATGACATAGAGGCAATAGATATTTCCCAGTTTAAATGGTAGTTGAAGTAGGACACTAAAGCTAAAAAGGGAATATAGTGCTTGTTTTTACCTTAAACACTAAGTAGAAGAGGCAAACATTTTAAAAGGAATGGCTGAATGGAGGATATCAGGCACACATCAGAATGTATGTACACTTGGTATACATCAGAGTGTATACCAAATATCAACCCTTTCCTCATGACAAATAGATAAGAAGGTCACAACAGATACCGTCTAATGTCTACTGTTCTGAAAACGGTCCTGTTCTGAAAATGGTCCTATATTCTGATCTAACTTTTTTCCAAGCTTCAAGATTCCAATTTTGTGGAATTTATTTCCACCCTGTAAGTTTCATTAGCACAGAGAAAACCATAATTAAATTGGTGCTGTTTCCTTTAGACGTTTTTTTTTCC
>JAPYYM010001967.1:0-12821 GCA_028534135.1 Potos flavus
TTTTTTTTTTTTTTTTTTTAAGACAGAGAATGAGTGGGAGTGGTGGGGAGGAGCAGAGGGAGAGAGAGAATCTCAAGCAGGGGGTCAGTCTCACAATCCTGAGATCATGACCTGAGCCGAAATTAAGAGTTGCTTAACCAACTGAGTGCCCAACACCAGGCGACACACCCCCATATGAATTTTTAAGAGATGGCCCCAAGAAGACATTTTTGCATGTACTGTGGATGATGAGAAGGCCTATGTCAATCTGATACTTGTTTCCTTGTTTAGACTCAGGATCTTTTTCTGCTGTGAAGAAACTGAGATTTTTGTCTCTATCTTTGGAGTTCTGAGTATACACTATAATTGTGTCTTTTTTATTCATACCGTTTGGCACTTAGTGGGTCCTCCCATCTTGGAGATACCTATCTTCAGTTGTTGAAACTTGTCTTCCATTATTGCCTTGAATATTTCTTCACTTCAATACTATATAATCTCCTTTCTAAAATAATAATGCGATAAATATTGAAAATATCTGGGTCTAACCTCTGAGCCTCTTAACTTTTTCTGTTGTACATTCAATCTCTTGAGTTGTGTTGTGCAAGAATGCCTCCTTCTGATCATCTAGCTCATTAATTTGCTCTTAATTGTCCATTTTGCCATTTAGACTAGCTATTGAGTTTATTTTTTTATTTAAATGATCACATTTCTAGTTGTCAAGACATATACTTGATTTACTGTATAGATGTCATATTCACTGTTATGACCTTCAGGACATTATTTTTTTCCTATCCTCAAGGTTTCTTCTGCTTGCTCTATTTCCTCAGGGTGCAGCTGCTTTTGCTTGTTATGTTTGGTTATGTTCTCTACATCCAATACTGGTGCCTCATGGTTTTGCATTCTTCAGATTGGAGCCTCCCTGTTAGCCTGTCCATGAAGCCTGCCTTTGGGAGAGGGTCAGTGACCGGAGGACAGGTAGACATGCTTCTATCCAGAGGACAGTGGATACCAGTTTCTCCTCCTTTTACCTGGGGCTTGGCTCTGTGTCCTCAGCACAGCCTGAGGGCAGGGTGGGGCGCTTGTCTCCTCAGCTGCCCCAAGACCTATTTCTCTCCCCAGTAACTGCCAAGTCTGGGCTTCAAACACCTTACGCCTCCTTCCTCTTTTCTCTTTAGTCCTTTTTTGCAAGTGTTTTGGTTTGCGGTTTCTTTCTTTGATCCCTTTGACTTCTGTCTTTCATGAGTCCTCAAAGTTTCTGGTTCTATGAAGGCATTCCTTGCTTTTCATTGTAGAAATGTATACTAAAATTTTTTGTGGCTATTATTTCTGGGGATGGTCTGGAAAGGTAAGGCTACCAGCTGGTGCTGAGTGTGCCATCCTGATTTTGAAGTTCCTCAGTTTCATAAAGGAGCAGTTTACAACTGGCCTTCTGTGGTGGTATACTGTAGATGGCTGTTAGAAACATCTTTTCTGGAGCCAAACTGTTCCTGGGTGTGGATTCTATCACTTAATAGCCAAGTGACTGTAAGTAAGTTGCTTAACTTCTTTGTGCTTCAGTTTCTTTATTTGACAAGGATAATAATAATACCTGCTTCAGAGAGTTTGTAAAGATTCAATGAGTGCCTGGCTTTTTTAAGTCCTCACCAAATGTCAGTCCTTATAACTCCAGAAATCAGAAGGGGCTATTCGGCTCAACTGGCATTCAGTTCTTTGTTAATTACCTTGATGAGTGCCCCAGGTTCCATTCCTGCTTTTTGTATTAGTTGACCTAAATCTTGAAGTTTCATTGAGCACTATAGTTTTGAAGTGCTGTTTTCCCTACCCTGTTCCCTTTGTTCATTTGATTATATTTGTTTTCTCTCTTTCTGGTTCCTTTGGACTTTCTGTTCTTCTGCTTGATTCCTTTCTTGCCAGCATTGTGATACGTTCATTAAAAAAATGAATCTCTTTTCTCCCATTTCAATAGGACACAAGACGAGGAAGGATACACGATGCATATGCTCAGTTTTCCATCTTGAATCTGTGTCCTGGCTTAGGAAATACTGAGCTTCCCAGCTAGCATTGGAGTGTAATCTGTGGCCATCGGCAATGACACAGCATTTTATCCTTGAATACTGCACTGAATCACAGTTTTGGTTTTTTCTGGGTTTTTGTTTATTTGTTTGTTTTAATTTGCTTTCATTTCAATGACTCACAGTTTCTTCTTTCTGTGGCTAATCACACAACAGCATGGATATTTATGAAACTCAGCTACCCGTTCAAACTAGAATATTGGCACTTTCAGATCTTCAGCCATAAGGCTGAGCAGCAGGTTCTGTTTCCAAGCTATCTTCCTCAGTGTCTCACAGCCCCACACATTCTGTTTCTCCATGGCTCACAACTAGGAAAACATGATTCTTTCAGGAAATTTTTCTTGCATCGCTCCAAGAGCAAACACAAAGTCTAGGACTAAGTAAACGTCTTTAAAGTTTAAGATAGAAAAGGGCAAAAAAAAGAGCAGAGTGTAATAAATACAGATTGATTTGAATTTACTAGATTAGAAGCTACTCACTGATTTAAAAAGACTGATTTTCTAAGAGATTGAAGTAAGCTATATTAATGGATACCACTCTCCGTAGGAAATAGTACAGCTTGTTTGTTATTAACACTTGCCTTTTATAAATGGTGTTTGCATGGAAATGAATTTATGAGTAATAATAGTAATATATGTTATTTAAGTTAAGAGCTTAACTTGCAAAGTGCTATATAGTCACTTCCATTCAATAGTTAAAATGGTTTAACTGTTAAGTGTGGTGCTGGGGAAAATGTTTGGGGCTACAGAGAATTAATACAGATACCCTTCTGTCTGTTTCCAACCAAATAAAGATAGTCTTTCTCTTTTCTGAAATATAATAATCTTAGATTTAGCTGTGTTGGACACATTTCTGTAAGTAAAGATACCACTGATAGTCAATCTGGAGAGAAATACAAATAGCTACTGGAAAGCTATTATCCAGATCCTTAAAACTATGGTTTTAGCCAGAACTTTCTTACAAAGACATTGCTTTCACATCGGTAATTACTAAGGTGTATAAATAGCCCCCAAATTAAAGCACAGTGCTTTCTTTATTCCTTCCGCTTGGGAGATTAAAGTAAACTAGACACCAGGGCAAGGCCTCATCTATAATACTCTCATATCACTATGCCTACTTCGCTCAATTTAGATCCAAATGGATTGTATCTATCTTTATATTTTTTTGGAGGATGTCTGCAAGTAGGTGCTAAGCATTAGATGATTTTAAAGCTGCAGAATACTGAATCTTGCAGTTTTGATCTTTTATGCCCAAATCAGAAATACCCCATGTGACTTCCATTTGTTTCACTCATTACCAAACTAATACTAAGGATGGGTTAATAAGTTAGGTTAAAATGAATCCCACCTTGAGCTTTTATTAATTAACTGACCCAAGATAGTTTTAAAGATCACAAGAATTTGAAATGAAATGGGGGAAGGGGAGATCTGTTTCGTTGTGACTTCTTCATAGATGGTGGCCCTATTGGTATTTAAAAATTGGTATTGTAGCAGAATATTGTAGCAGAATATTCCTGGCAGCTTTCCTACCTAGGAATGTGAAGGCCTATTTATCCCTGGAGAACAGAAATTTTCAAACTGTCCCAGGAATTTCTGGGAGTTATCTGGGGGCTCTTGGGGGTTTTGGAGGAGGTTGGTTGTTGGAGAGAAGGCAGCTGGCTCAAGGCCAGACCCTACCCTGTTCCAAACTCACACAACTTCACTATCGCATACTTGCAGATTCTACTCATTTTATAGAGATTGTTGTTCTTCAACATAAAGTTTCAGTTAATAAAGATTGTCTATCTCAAAACAAAATAAAATAAACAAACAAAACCCCCTCCTGTTTGGAAACTGGCGCTTTCAAAGAAAATGTGTGATTCTTTCTGAGAGTAAAGTGGTTTAAGAATTTTGAGATTTACTGAAGGAAAGATCAGTCCGATGGATTGAAAATTCACTATTCTCAGAATTCTTCTCCAGGGATCTGGGGTGGGGTGAGGGCAGCAAGAGATTTAGAAGCCACATATATTTGACTTCAGGGACTGGATATATCTAGCTTCAGGTTCAATTCATATTCAGACGCAACCAACATTTGCAGAACTCTTCCTTATTGTATGTCTAGCCCCATGCTAGGAGTTTTCATGCATGTTATCTTGCCGATTTCCCAAAGCACATTTGAGATATATATTATTATCCCTATATTATAACTGAGAAACAAATGCTCATGAAAGATTAATGTTTTGTGCAAAAGCACACTACTCCATAAGTGGTAGGGCCAAGATTTAAACCCATCTTCTTGGAGCTTTCTTCTATAACATGATTTGGGTCTTAGACCCTAAAACTCCGAGAGTTTATGCATTATATCCTACTTCCATATTATTCGCAGTGTTCATGATTAAATATGATTCCAATTATATGAAATTCTGGAAAAGCCTAGATTATGGAAACTATAAAACTGTCAGTGGTTGCCAGGGGTTGGGGAGGGGAAGGCAGAGCACAGAGAATTATACATTTGTCCAAACCCTAGAGTGAACTGTAATGTAAACTATGGACTTTAGGTGATAATGATGTGTCATTGTAGGTTCATTGATTGTAACAAATGTACCACTCTGGGATGGGGGAGGTTGATAATGGGGAGGCTATGCATGCATGGGAGTACAGAGTGTACGGGAAAATCTCTATAACTTTCCTTTAATTTTGCTACGAACCTAAAGGAATATAGAGTCCTTTTTTTTTTTTAAGATTTTATTTATTTATTTGAGAGAGAGAAAGCAAGAGAGAGAGCACAAGCAGGGAGAGTGGCAGACAGAGAAGCAGGCACCCCGCTGAGCAGGGATCCCAGTGGGGGCCTCGATCCCAGGACCCTGGAATCATGACCTGAGCTGAAGGCAGATGCTTAATTGACTGAGCCACCCAGGTGCCCGGAATATAAAGTCTTAATTTCTTTTTAAAGAGAAGTATATTTAATACTAAATACTGAAAGTATATTTATTATAAGCAATAAAATTCTACTGTGAGTGAAAGGACTCATTTTTACAGTGATTCCATGAAGATGCCTATGCATTTCCTGGGTTTTCCTATCCTTCCAATAACAAGCCAGGGCAACTTTGGGAAGTCAGAGTATAAGGACACCCAGGTTGAAGAATTCCTGGAGCTGTTCTAGAGGATCAAGGAAATTAGTTGTACCCCACCCCTCAACGTTCTGAGAGTTTTCCAATGGGTCCAGTATTAATAAAGTGCATTTTAAAGGGCTACAGATTTTAACCCAAAAGAAACTGCCCATCTAGTTTGCAAGCAGGTTGTAATAAAAAGTAGATTTCATTTACAAGTGTTTATTTAGGTTCTAGTAAAGTTTTCTGACTTCTTTACATGATTATATTTGATAATGTCTTAGTATTTAATGTGTATTTTCTCGAACTCTAAGATAATAACTATCCAAACTGTGCCTAGGAAAGTTCTTTTCTTATACATCAAATATATTGTACCAAATTATGATGCTTTCTCAGCACTATGTGGTTTTATTGTGTGTTCTTGCTTTTTAAAAAAAATTGTATTCTTATTTTTGTATTTATGAAACACTAAGCACAAGCTGGCTCATTAAATATAAGATCTACTGCAAATATTTTTTTGAAGAAATGAGAACACTGAATCAGCATTGCTGCAGCAAAGTTGGAAACTGAATGTGTTTTCTCCTCTCGTGTCATTGGATAGCCTCTGCTTTGTTCTTGAACTTTCCCTGCATGTCACTGCAGATTTCCCATACCTAACCTATCTATAATATTTCTGGACAAAAGAACATTTATAATTTCCTATATGTATATACACATACATGTGTGCATATATACATATGCACATATATTCCTGTGTAAAGCTATTGATTGTCCAAGTCAGACCATCATTTCCTGGTGGTCTGACTTGGTGGGAAGGATAGGATGGTGGGAATCACATCACATCATATCAGTTCTTGGTCTCCAGAGCCAGAAAATAAAGCAAATCTCATAGACTCACTCTGTGTGTTACTAAGAAATACATTTCTTGTGTTGGTAAAAAGTGTCCAGGGAGTCAAGTGCCCTGGATTCAAAGTCTAGTTCTGTTTCTTATTAACTGGATGGCTTGGCAATGTCACCCTCCCTCTATGCCTTACATCTCTCTTATGTAAAATGGTGCCATTAGTCCCTAACTCAGAGAAGCCTGATAGGAATAGCTCCTACTGCCCGCCTGGGTGGCTCAGTTGGTTAAGCGTCTGCCTTGGCTTGGGTTGCGATCCTGGAGTCCCCCATCTGGTTCCGGCTCAGCGGGGACCCTGCTTCCCCCTCTGACCCTTCCCCCTCTTCATGCTTTCTCACTCTCTTGCTCTCTCTCTCAAATAAATAAAATCTTAAACAAAACAAAACAAAATGAATAGCTGCTACTTAATAAGTACTTTCTCCATGCTAGTCTCAGTGGAAAATGTTCTCAACATTAGATCATTTTATCTTCTGAACAATTCTTTTTTTTTTATAATTTTTTTTAGTTATGTTATGTTAGGTACTCTTATCTGACTCTTCTCGAAGAAGTTAGCCAGCCTTGCCCTAGGGCACGTAGTCAGTGAGTGCCCGAGATGGATTCAAACACAGACTCCTTTCTCGGGACTCACAAGCCCATGTGTTAGGGGCAGCTGTAAAATCACCTTGTAAACTGGAAAGCGTTGTCATAGGTAAGGCGTTTCTTTTGGGGAAAGAGAGAAAGCGAGTGAAGAAAATGGAGGGGAGTAGAGAGGACAGGAAATGAGAGAGGAGAGACCTGGGCGCTGCAGGAGTAGAGCGGGGGCTCTCCTCTCCGTGTTCATGCCCCCCTCCCCCCCAACTGAGAGAAGACAAACGGATGGAGCGTCTGTGGACTGGATGATGTCACGTACCAAGTGTCCACAGTCGGGTGGGCACACACATCTACAGTATGTTGGGACGATTTCTTCCAGCGTACTCTGGGCAGCTTGGTGTAGGCAATTAGCCTTTTTGGGAAGGATACTGAACTCCTCCAGGTGAGCACCCTGCTGGGCCCCAACGGCCAGGCTTAAGCTAAGAGTGTCACCTACTTCCTCTGAGAGTCCAGATGAATAAACAAGACCTGTGGAAAAAGAAACATTCACAAAGCTCCTGCTTGCATAGGAAACCTGTTCATCAGAGGCCGATATAGAAGCAGGCAAACGAGCCACGTTTAGAAGCTCAATGGATTATTTTCCAGTATCTCTTGTTTCTTGACACTATTTGAAATTCCAGTGTATGGTCAGTTAGCTAAAAATTGACTGCTTAAACCGAAAAACTCTAAAGATCCTTCAGATTGCTGTATTAAAACTTTCTTATCTGCTTAAATGTTCTTTACTTCCTTACACTTTATTGATTACAAACAGCCCCTCTTCAAGTGCTCTCTTTGCTTTGTTTCTCATACTAAAAGGAAGTGGCCTCTTGAAAAGTAATTTCCATTTAGAGAGGGGGGGAAAAGAAGGATTTTTGTTCTTTTCCATTGCAGGTCAGGGCCACATGAGTAATGAAGCCTTAACAAGCAGAGTAATCAATCTTCAGCAACTGAGCATTTCTGTGCACTCCAAGGAATTAACTGCAGCATTTTACAGAGACTAGGAAGTGTCTCATAATAACAACCACAACGAAGAATTGACATTTATATAGCATTATTGAGTTTATAAAGTATTTTCACAAGTCTCATGTAACGTCACCTCCAGCATTTAATATGATTTTAAAAAGTAATAGCTAACATTCCCTGAGTCTTATTAAGTGTCAGGCAGCTATATGAAACCCGTTCAGGGCCTTGTTCCATTGGTCCCCAAGACAACGTTATGTTTCCTCCATTTCCTAGATAAGGAAACTGAGGCTCAAAGGAGTTAATGACTCACCCAAGCAGTCATCAGGACATGGCATTTTCTACTTCTTCACACCCACATGGTCTGCAGAAGGCTCTGGTCCAGTCATTACCTATGAGGTTAATCCACATCGCAATACTGGGATTGCCTTGAAGGAGATGAGGGGTTCCGGGGTGGAGTCCTTAACCTCTGTCACCATGTGTTCTCTGAACGGTTGATCAGCAGGGTGCCGGGTGTCCTATGGAAAAAAGGCTCTCCGATCAAGTGAGTTTTAGCACTGTTGAGTTATATAAAACTAAACAAGTGTTTTACTTAAAAAAATGGCTTTCCAGGAGCCTCAAGTTTCCTCAAACACACTTTGGGGGATGCTGACCTAGGTTATTCCCTCAAAGCAAGAGGCAGAGCTAGAAGGTGAGTCAATTTTGGCCTCCCAGGGTCTGTGACCCATTCCTCTTTCTATGCTAAAAAACAGTTGGAAAAATACTGAATTGAAAATGGCTTCACTTAGAAAAAGTGTGTTAAATCAACATGGCCACCCAGAGCCATGCCCTGCATTTGATATCTTTCCTAGCTCCAACTCTAGCTTCTGTGTTCCAGGTGAGAGCCCTTCCCGGGGCTTGCTTGCTCTCCCCAAGGCAGCCCAGAGCAACACGCAGGACTTGGGAGGTGAATGGCTTTGAGACCCAATCCCATCTCAGTCACCTTCCAGCACAATTGCTTTAGGTAAGTTTCCCCCTCTGTGCTTCCATTTCAATATCTGCAAAATAGGAACAATGATATCTGCTTCAAATGGTGTTTATACGGATTCAGATTATATAATAAGGCAGCTAGTATAAAGTCTGGTGCAGAGCAGGTGATCCATAAAGGTAGCTATTCTGGAAAGCTAGAAATAAAGCCTTCAAAAGAAAAGCTGATCTTAGCTGTGGCCGTGGTCCCAGCATACAAAAGGGGTTTAGTAAATATTTGCTGGCTCCTTCTTGAGGAACATTCAGCAATATTTTATATTAGCCACAAATCTCCATGTTATCTCTTAGCCAAAAAAATTGAAAATATAATGTATTTTTCCTACACAGCAGTAGGATCACAGTGGACGGTCCTTTGGGAATCTTTTTGTATGTCCTTAGCGTAATATGTAATTCTAAATGGATTTAAGAGGAACATGAAATAGAACACCCACCCCTTCCAATTCTATAGTGTGGCACCACTTGTGAGCACTTTCTATCCTCAGTGCCAAACCTTGCTGGTCCCTTCTATCGAGGTGAAATGTTCCTCTTCCTTGGAGCTTCATCCTACTCTCAGGGACTTTGGAGAAGGGCACTGAGCCCTCTCCCTCCAGACATGCCTTCCAGTCTCTGAAAGCAGCCGTCATGTTCCCTCACAGTCTCCTCTGCATCAGGAATAGGGAGAACATGGGAAAGGCATCTGGATTGTTAGAATGATCCCCTAACTAACCATTCTATCTCCAGTACTCATGTCCTTTATAGCTCTTTCCATATTGGAGAGACTTTTCTAAAGCAAAGAGAAAACTCCTGGCCTTTCTGGAAAACTGTGGCCCACTGAATGAAACCAGAGTCCTTGGCAAGGCTTTCCCAGTTTAGTTACAACCTGTCTTTCAAGTTACTTTCTCTGGCCCTCTCCTCCTCCCATTGGCCTTACTTACCATAGTAGACCCACCCTCTTGACTCTGAATATGGCATATATTTTTATATATTAGTGTCTTATTCAAGGCACTCTCTTTGACAAGAACATTCTATTCCTTCATTCTTCCATGCATATACCTATTCATTCTTAAGGCTCAGCTTAAATTTTGCATCTTCCAACTTCTCCAGGTACTTACTTACTTCCTGCTGTATATTACCATAACATATAAACACATCACAATAGATATAGGACTTATAACCCTCTAAATGAATGATTTGGTTTATATCAGTCTATCCCACTAGACCGTGAGTTCCTGGAACGTATGGGCAGTAACTTGGTCATCTTTGTCCCCCAAGCACGTAGTGCAGTATTTGGGGCAACTTGGAAGATGCTTGATAAGTGATGGTTGAATAAGCGAATGAAGAGTGAGGAGGGAAAGCATCCTGTTACCTCAGCCAGGGGCTGCTTTGAGTCAGGAGAGGCTGGCAGTTTGAGACTTTCATGTTCTTAGTAGAGTCATTAATGTTGGGATAATTGTGTCCCAGACTTAGCAATACCAAGATAATATGTGAATGAAAGTATGAAATGAATGGAGGATGACTGTGTCTTATGCTTCTATATTTTCTGGCTGGGAGGAAGAGTGGGGCCTAGCTATTGCCCGGAGGGTGTGTGCAAGAATGTTCATTATAAGAATATTTTTTTCATAACTGGAGATGCTTTATTTCTTTACTGAATTATAGTTGGCATACAATATTTTGTTAGTTTCAGGTATGTAGCATATTGATTCAATATTTTTACATATCATGAAATCATCATCTTGACATGTCTAGTTACCATCTGTCACTATACAAAGTTATTACAATATTATTGACTATATTTCTTATGCTATACATCACATCCCGTGACTTATTTATTTTATAACTGGAAGTTTGTACCTCTTAATCCCCTTCACCTATTTCACAACCGCCAGTTTGTTCTTTATATCTCTTAGTCTATTTCTGTTTTATTTCTTCATTTGTTTTACTTTTTAGACACCACATATAAGAGAGATCGTACAGTGTTTGTCTTTCTCTGTCTTACTTCATTTAGCATACAAGGTCTATCCATGTTGTTGCAAATGGCAAGATTTCATTCTTTTTTATGGCTGAGTAATACTCTACTGTGTATGTATATTACTTCTTCTTTATTCATTCATCTATCCATGGTTGCTTGGGTTGCTTCCATATCTTGGCTCTTAATAAATAATCTGCAATAAATATAAGGGTGCATATATCTTTTTGAATTAGTGTCTTCATTTTCTTTGGATCAGTACCCAGAAGTGGAATTACTGGATCTTATGGTAGTTTGATTTTTAATTTTTTGAGGAAACTCCATATTGTTTTTCATAGTAGCTGCACAATTTTCCATTTCCACCAATAGTGCAAAGGGTTCCCTTTTCTCAACATCTTCACTACCATTGATTATACCTTGTATTTTTAATAATGTTCATTTTTACAGGCGTAAGGTGGTATCTCATTGTGGTTCTGATTTATAACTCCCTGATTAATGATATTGATCATTTTTTTCATGTGCCTGTTGGCCATCTGTATGTATTTTTTAAAATGTCTATTCAATTTCTCTGTTCATTTTTTAATTGGGTTGTTTTTGTTGTTGTGATTGAGTTGTGTGAATTCTTTGTATATTTTGGATATCAACCCCATATTTGATATATCACCTGTAAGTATCTTTTCTCAGTTATTAGGTTGCCTTTTCATTTTGTTAATGCTTTTCTTTGCTAGACAACAGCTTTTTAGTTTGACATAGTCCCATTTGTTTGTTTTGCTTTTGTTGTCCTTGCCTGAGGAAACCTATCCAAAAAAAAAATATTGCTAAGACTGTGGTCAAGGATCTTACTGCCTGGTTTCTTTTACGATTTTTATGGTTTCAGGTCTTATACTTAAGTCTTTTATCCATTTCGAATTTATTTTTGTTTATGGTGTAAGAAAGTGGTCCAGTTTCATTTTTCTGTCTGTGGCTGTCCAGTTTTCCTAGCACCATTTGTTGAAGAGACTGTCTTTCCATTGCATATTCAAGCTTCCTTTGTCATAGATTAATTGACCGTTTAAGTGTGGGCTTATTTCTGGGCTCTCTATCCTGTTTTATTGATTTATGTGCCTGTTCCATCCTGTTTTGATTACTATAGCTTTATAGTATAGTTTGAAATCAAGGAGTGTGCTACCTCTAGCTTTGCTCTTCTTTGTTAAGATTGCTTTGGCTATTCAGGGGTCTTTTGTGGTTCCATACAAATTTGGGGAATATTTGTTCTAGTTCTGTGAAAAATGCCATTGGTATTTGGGTAGGGATTGCATTGAATCTATAGTTTGCTTTGGGTAGTTTGGACATTTTAACAATATTAGTTCTTCTAATCCATGAACCCAGAATATCTTTTTGTTTATTTGTATTATCATCAATTTCTCTCATCAATAACTTATAGTTTTCAGAGTGCAGATCTTTTACCTAACTGGTTAAATTAATTGCTAGTTATTACAAAGTTTTGAAGCTTCTTGAAAATTGGAGACTTTGGGACTCTCTTACCCAACATAGGCTAGCCCTGACCTGGAAGTTTCTGAGGACTTGAAAAGTAAGTGAGCCCCTCAAAAGATGAGTCAGACTATCAGAGCAGAAAGCTCAGCGGACATGGAGAGGAAGGTATAGGATTTGCTGAGAAAGGGCAAGCTTTCCCGGGTTGGTACATGTTGGACTTGCATATGTGTCCATCTCTTTGGTCAAGGATAAGAACACCTCCCTCTATGGGTCCAGATATCCCTTAAGTCACCTCTTCTCAGTCTGCTAACTTCAGCAAGTTTCCTTGGTGGCAGAGGAGTCAGGACTAGAAAACAAGTCATGACCCAATTAAGTGATCCCAGAATCTGAAACAGCACCAGCTGCCACAGAACAAAGCAAGTTTTCAGGGACCAGAGGGCCCCTGAGGAAATCAAGAGAAAGCAGTTTCATTGGAAGTATGTAAATAAACTTTCTCATTTGATGAATAGGCATGGCTCCAAGTGGTCAGGCAAGGGGATTTGTTACCTTGGGGGTGGCTGTGGAATTTTCTTTCCTGGGGATTTTAACAGCAGGTTACATTTTTATCTGTCAGAGTTGTTCAGCTGTGAACCATCCTGGAAGTGGGGAGGGAGTGGCAGCTTGAAGAGATTAGCCTACCCTTAATTATGGAATCTGCTTTAGAGGAGGTATGAGGGGGACTGTGTATGATCTGTAGATGTATTTTTACCACAGGCAAATTTCCCCTCAGTT
>JAPYYM010001969.1:0-12819 GCA_028534135.1 Potos flavus
ACTGTTTTCCAAAGTGGCTGCACCAACTTGCATTCCCACCAATAGTGGAAGAGGGTTCCCCTTTCTCCACATCCTTTCCAACATTTATTGTTTTCTGTCTTGTTGATTTTGGCCATTCTAACTGGTGTAAGGTGGTATCTCAGTGTGGTTTTGATTTGAATCTCCCTGATGGCTAATGAGGATGAACATTTTTTCATGTGTCTGTTAGCCATTTGTATGTCTTCTTGGTAGAAGTGTGTGTTCATGTCTTCTGCCCATTTTTTGATGTGATTATCTGTTTTTTGAGTGTTGAGTTGGAGGGGTTTTTTATAGATCTTAGATATCAGATCTTTGTCTGTATTGTCATTTGCGAATACCTTCTCCCATTCTGTGGGTTGCCTCTTTGTTTTGTTGACTGTTGTCTTTGCTGTGTAGAAGCTTTTTATTTTCATGAAGTCCCAAAATTTCATTTTCACTTTTGTTTCCTTTGCCTTCGGAGACATGTCCTGAAAGAAGTTGCTGTGGCTGATGTTGAAGAGGTTACTCCCTATGTTCTCCTCTAGGATTTTGATAGATTCCTGCCTCATATTGAGGTCTTTTATCTATTTTGAGTTTATCTTTGTGTATGGTGTAAGAGAATGGTCAAGTTTCATTCTTCTACATAGAGCTGTTCAATTTTCTCACATCTTTTTTTGAAGAGACTATCTTTTTTCCACTGGTTATTTTTTCCTGCTTTGTCAAAGATTATTTGACCGTAGAGTTGTTATATTAACTAAAATATTTAATATCACAGCAGAGAAGAGCTCAGACTCCAGTATATTCTTTATGCCTACCCAAAGTGATCTTACAAAGAAAGAGTTTGCCCAAATTATCTCCTCCAACTTCCTGTATATGCAAATATCTTTATTTGAAGTATTTCACCCTGTCAACAACACTCTATCTCTTGTCCTTCTTTATCTCCCATGCTTCATTTTTCATCCCTGTCTTCCATGTCTCCAACTTCTCCTACCCCACATTAATTCTCTGAACATATTCAAACATGCAACACCCCTTGTAGGTTGTCATTGACACGTTTGTTCTATTTCCCTGTCACTAAGAGTTTCCTACTGGTCCTTAAATACTTCAACTTATCTTCCCAGGAAGCTCTCTTCAACTCATTCTGTGTTAAGTGCTTTCCTTACTCATGCATTACTGTGATTATATGTTTCACTATTTCCCCAGATAGAGTAATAAACTTCCAAAGACACTATATCTTATTTCTTTTATGTTTCCATTTCTTAGAAAAATACTGAGCCACAATATTTTTTCCTACAGTAGATAAATGTTTGTATGACCTTTTACCAACAAGTGAAGCATCATTTCTATCATGCCTTAGTTTGGGAAGTCACATTGTTTTAAGATAATTAGGAAGAGAACCTGAGATTGGGAATGTGAAAGAAGAAAACACATACACCAAAACAGAGGATTTTTGTTGAATAACTTTAGTAAAACAAAGAATACAGGAAATTAGCAGTTTCTTACTGAGATTTTTATACAAAAGACATGAGTTGAAACATATAATTGGGTACCATGAGTTGGGAAAATATTATAAAGCTCTTGAAAATCTGAATGTAAGAGATAAAATATTTTTTTAAAGATGTTATTTATTTGACAGAAAGAGAGAGATCACAAGTAGGCAAAGAGGCAGGCAGAGAGAGAGGGGAAAGCAGGCTCCTTGCCTAGCAGAGATCCTGATGTGGGGCTTGATCCCAGGACCCTGAGATCATGACCTGAGCTGAAGGCAGAGGCTTTAACCCACTGAGCCACCCAGGTGCCCCAGAGATAAAATATTTTTTAAAGTTTTTGTTTTATATATTTATGTATTTGAGATCGCCAATTAAAAATTCCAGAGACATATTGTTGAGATATTAAATGAGGGTAGTCCTTGAATGAAAATGTCCTTGGTACCACTTTTAAAAGAATGATATTAATTAGAAAAATATTAAAATAATAGTTTTACTGATTTTAGTTTCCAGCTGACATATATCTCTTAAGAAATTTTGAATTGAAATAAACGTTTGTGTCTAAAACCTAGACCATGAATCTCATTTGGCTTATTATCCAAGGCATCACAATTTATTCTTTAATCTTTAGAGAAGCTCCATATACCTCTCACTCACTGGCATATTGTCAAGCTCACATATATGTTTATGTTGAAAGTAATTGGCTAGAAAGTATACATGACAAAGTCAGTTTGGGGAATCAAAGATGAATAATTGGGAAAAAATGAAAATAAACACTTTATTACATTTGTAGATTTTTATTTATTATGACAGAATTATTTGTCATATACAATAATAGAGTAATATTAATGTTTGCTAAATCTTGATTGTGGTACATGGATGTTTGATGCATTATTTGTATATTTTCAGCATATTAAAACATTGTGATAATTTATAAAATAAACCTTATGCCAAGCGGAATACTAAGTGAGACAATCTCTATTTTTCAGATGCCTTGTTCCTTGAGGGCTTTACTTGGATAGTGTGGTTGGCTGTTTTCCTGGTTCTCCTGACCATCAGTATAACCATCTATGTTCTATTTGTCCGTGCTAGAAAAGTCAAAGGTAAATGAAAAAACAAAAACAACAAAACAAAAACAACTCAAAGGAACCCAAAACAACAACAACAACAACAACAACAAAAACTGGGGGATTGGGTCCATTTGTGGAAGAAATAGAGAAAAATAGTAACACAAAATTCATAAATGGTTTGTAGGGAGTCTTTAGCATTTAAAATTGGGAATAAGAAAAACTAAACAGAAAAAATAATGGTAAGTACACACTCAGGACTCTGCATGTTTGTCCAAAAATGGAGATTGTCTGGTTAAGGTTAATTATTTTGAGGTAGTTTTGGAGTCTAGGTGAGGTGCAGTGGGGTGGAGTCCGGAGCCAATGATCAAGAAAGAATTCTTGAGATGTCTCTGGGGCAAAATGGAGGTTTATTGAAGCATGGGGCCAGGACCCATGGGCAGGAGAAGCTGCTGCCCTGGGGTTGTGAGGGGTGGCTGATTATATATTATGGGGTTGGGGGAGGTAAGGAAAAGGGAGAGTTTGAAAGAACTTTCATGTAGTAAAGAAGACACACAGGATACCAGAAACTTTGCTATTTGTCAAGTTAAGGCTGTTTTTCCTTTTAGTAAGGCATCAACAGTGAGATTGTTGGGAACTTCCTGGAGGAATGTGACAGTCCTCCTATCACACATCCTTGTCAATGAGCTTTAGGTTTAAAGAAATTCAACTTTATTTACATTTTCTTCTACTTCAGTCTCCTCCAATTTTATGGAGAGGAGGATGATATTAGGGGTTCAGGAACTGAGTTATGGGTCTCTAGAAGTTAGGCTATTGATAGAAAGCTTCTTCCTTATAAATCACTGGGACATTTGTAAACTGAGGGAGACTCAGGTCTTGCAGGATTGTGATCTCTACAGGTTAACTATTTGTTTTTCCTTTAGGGAAGCCTGGAGTGCCTGAGAAATGTCACATATATCCCATGGGGGGAGGTGCAGGGTGTCAGCTGTCTGTTTTGTCCTCAGCTAGACTTCTGCTTCCTCATCAATTTCATCAAGAAAACAAAAACCATACACTTCGTTTGTGATCTGGCACTTAAATTTGACGGTTTAGAAACTAGATTATTTCTCTGTTTATTTGTTTATGTGCTTGTTTGTGTACCCAGAGGTAATCATATTCTCTGTGACATCATTTGTTAACTGAAGTTAGTTTAGCATCAGAATGGCATTTTCTGGTTTCAGAATGCATGTGTTCTTTCATATATTTTTGGGAGGAGGGCAGGTACAGGCTAGAGCAGTATTCAGAACATTTCTTCATGAACATAGGCAAGAAGATATTAACAAAATAAGGTTTTTACCCCAGCCATGACTACCTGTGACTGCCTTTCTCTGGGGGGATGAGGGGGTGGGGAATGTCTCACAAGAGAGCCTGTTTGTCTGTGCTTTAACTTAGTAACTTTTCCCTAAGCATTACTGGCTACCCATAGCCTGTGACACTTCTATGCCTCACTTATCAATGTATCTGATGAGATCTTTAAACAAATGCTCTCCTCAGAACTAATATCAGTGTTGTAACAGCCTTACGTTAGCTATTCCTGTAGAACTAAGATGTATTTCTGTTTATTTTTGTTCTCCATTGATTGAATTTCCAGTATCTTGAGGGCTCCTTTCCTGCCAACTTGATTTACCTCAAGTAGTGTTGAAAGGAACCAGGACAGTAATCAAAGGTAAAACTAAACAAAGAAACAAACAACAACTACAAAAAATCCCAGAGTTTGAGGAGATGAATGGCACTGTGTTAAAGTTCTACTCTCATCACGCAAATGATATACTTCATACCCCTAAATTCATGTACAACATAGACATTTCTCAAAATGTCCAATATTGTCTACTTGGTCGATATGAAAAAGATAGATTTTCTAAAGCTGTGGGAAATATATTTTTCAAGGCAGAAAAAGAGGATTTATTAGCTAGAGTGTCATATATCAAAACGTAAGGGCATTATTGGGTATTGTTTGAAAAATTGACCTAGTGGCATAATTTGGAAAATTTACTTAAATTTACGACTGTGATGTCACTACTTATTATCAATACATCAATTCAATCAATAATAGTTTTAATTGAAAGATTAAAACAATTAAATTTTAATTAGAAAACAATTGCTGATTATACTGGAATTAAAATGGAAAACAATAAAAAGTATAGTTGACAAACAATATTATACTACTTTCAGCTGTACAACATAGTAATTCAAAGAACTCCATACATTATACTTTCTTCCCAAAGTGTAGCTACCATCTCTCACTACACAACTATTCCAATACCAGAGATTATATTCTCTATGTTGCACCTTCCATCCACATGATTTATTTCATTATCATCCATTCATTCCATTCATATCATTCCGTTCATATCATTCCATACATGGAAGCCTGTACCTCCCACTCCCTTTCACCCTTTCACCCCCAACCCCTGCAACCACCAGCCTGTTCTCTGTATTTAAGGATCTGGTTCCGTTTTATTTGTTTTGTTTTTAACATTCCAGATACAAGTGCAACCATATGGTTTTTGTTTTTGTCTGACATCTCACTTAATATCCTCTAGGTTCATCCATGTTGTTGCAAATATCATGATTGCATGCTTTCTTTGGCTGAAAAATAATCCATTGTATATATGTGTATATATACCACATATTATTTGTTCATTCACCTGTGTAAGGACAGTTAGGTTGCTCCCAGATCTTGGATATTGTAAATAATACTGCCATAAACATAATGGAACACATATGTTTTTGAACTAATGTTTCCATTTGGTAGGGTAAATATCCAGTAGTGGAATTACTGGATAATACAGTATTTCTCTTTTTAACTTCCTAAATAAATTCCCTGCTGTTTTCCACAGTGGCTGCAATAAATTAGGTTCCCACCACAGTTTGTGAAAGTTCCCTTTTCTCCACATCCTTGCTAACACTTAATATTTATTATCTTTTTGATAATAACCATTGTGACAGATATCAGATGACATCTCTTGGTTTTGATTCACATTTCACTGGTGATAAGCTATGACCATTTTCACGTGTGTGTATTGGCCATCTGTATAAGTTTTTTGAAAATTGTCTAATCAGGTCCTCTGCCCGTTTTTCAAGGAATTGCAGTATTTTCATTTTCCTTTTGGTTTTGGTTTTGAGTTGTATATCTTTTATATATTTTAGATATTAAGGTCTTACCAGATATCACTTACAAGTATCTTCTCCCATTAAGTAGTTTGTGTTTGGTGTTGTTGAGAAGTTCCTTCACTGTGTAAAGGTTTTTTTTTTTAAAGTATTTTTTAAAAAATACTTTTTTAAAAAAGATTTTCTTTATTAATCTGAGAGAGAAACAGTGATCAGGAGGGGAAAAGGAGAGAAAATCTGAAGCAGACCCTGTGCTGAACGCAGAGCCAATCATGGGGATAGATCGCACTACCACAAGATCCTGACCTGAGCCAAAACCAAGAGTCTGATGCTTAACTGACTGAACCACCTAGCCATCTATGTGTAAAGTCTTTTTATTTGGTGCTGTCATAGTAGTTTTCTTTTTGTTTGCTTCCCTTGCCTCCTCAGACATATACATAAATATGTTGCTAAGAACAATGTCATAGAGGGGCACATGGCACCTTGTGTCAGCATCTGCGCTTAGGAAGAATCTGCTTGAGATTCTCTCCATCTCTCTTCTTCTGCCCCTCTCCTGCTCATGCTCTCTCTTTTTCTCTCTTTCTCAACACACAAATAAAAAAAATAACCATTATGTATATTGTATATACACTATATACACACAGTGTACATACACTGTGTATCTATAAATATATATTTAATATGCATTAAATATATTAATATATATTAATTAATTATGATTACGTTATTATATTATTATTTTAATAATTATTATATCAACTGATAATATATTATTATAACTAATTAATTATATTAATATGTATATTTTAATATATATTTTTAAAGAACAATGTAAAAGGGATCATTGCCTGTTTTCTTCCAGTAGCTTTATGTGTTCATATCTCAGATTCAGTTCCTTTTTTTTTTTTTTTCAGATTCAGTTCCTTAAAACATTTTTATTTCTGTGTATGATTTAAGGAAGTGAGTCAGTTTCATTATTTTGCATGAAGTTACCCAGTTTACCCGGGAATATTTATTGAAGAGGATTTATCTTCCCACTGTACATACCTGCATCCTTTGTCATAGATTAATTGACCATATAAGCATGGGTTTATATCTGGTGTCTCTATTTAATTCCATTTATCGGTATATCTATTTTCTGTGCCAGTAACATACTGCTTTAATTTTATAGCTTTGTGGTATATTTTGAAATCTGGGATTGTCAGACCCACCTTCTTTTTCTTTCTCAACATTGCTTTGGATATTCAAGATCTTTTGTGTTTCTATACACATTTGACAATTATTTGTTTTAGTTATGAGAAAACTGCTATTTGTATTTTGATAAGGATTACATTGAATCTGTAGCTTGATTTGGGTAGTATGGATATTTTCACAGTATAGATTCTCCTATTCTAGCAGCATGGCATACCTTTCTATTTGTTTTTATCAACTAAATTCCTATGACTGATATTTTATAATTTTCAGAGTATAGGTCATTTACCTTCTTGGTGAAGTTCAATCCCAAATTGTTTCTTGTGCAATTTCATTTTTATTTATTTATTTTTTAACCTTTCCCTTTTTTTAAATTTATTTTATTTTATTTTTTCAGTGTTCCAAGATTCATTCCTCATGCACCACACCCAGTGCTCCATGCAACACGTGCACTCCCCAATACCCACCACCAGGCTCAGCCAACCCCCCATCCCCCTTCCCTACAAAGTCCTCAGTTTGTTGCTCAGAGTCCACAGTCTTTCTCGGTTCATCTCCACCTCTGATTTCCCCCAATTCACCCTTCCTTTCCTTTGTCCAATGACCTCCATGTTTTTCCTTATGCTCCACATGTAAGTGAAACCATACAATAACTGACTCTCTCTGCTTGACTTATTTCACCCAGCATAATCTCTTCCAGTTCTGTCCACATTGATACAAAAGTTGAGTATTCATTCTTTCTGATGGAGGCATAATATTCCATTGTATATATGGACCATATCTTTTTTTTTTTTTTTTTTTTTTTGGACCATATCTTCTTTATCCATTCGTCTGTTAAAGGGCATCGTGGCTCTTTCCAGTTTGGTGATTGTGGCCATTGCTGCTATGAACATTGGGGTACATGTGACTCTTCTTTGTACTACATCTGCATCTTTGGGGTAAATACCCAGTACGCATTTGCAGGGTCATAGGGTAGCTCTATTTTGAATTTCTTGAGGAATCTCCACACTGTTTTCCAAAGGGGTTGTATCAACTTGCATTCCCACCACCAGTGTAAGAGGGTTCCCCTTTCCCCACATCCTCGCCAACATTTGTTGTTTACTGTCTTGTTGATTTTGGCCATTCTATCAGATGTAAGGTGGTAACTCAATGTGGTTTGGATTCTAATCTCCCTGATGGCTAATAATGGTCAACACTTTTTCAAGTGTCTGTTAGCCATTTGTATATCTTCTTTGGAGAAGTGTCTGTTCATGTCTTCTGCCCATTTGTTGACGTGATTCTCTGTTTTTTGAGTGTTGAGTTTGAGGACTTCTTTATAGACCTTAGATATCAGACCTTTGTCTGTAGTGTCATTTGGAATATCTTCCCCCATGCCGTGGATTGCCTGTTTGTTTTGTTGACTGTTTCCTTTGCTGTACAGAAGCTTTTTATCTTGATGAAGTCCCAAAAGTTCATTTTCACTTTTGTTTCCTATGCCTTTGGAAACATGTCCTGAAAGAAGTTGCTGTGGCTAATGTCGAAGAGGTTACTACCTATGTTCTCCTCTAGGATTTTGATAGGTTCCTGAATCATGTAGAGGTCTTTTATCTATTTCGAGTTTAATTTATGTATGGTGTAAGAAAATGGTCAAGTTTCATTCTTCTATATATAGCTGTCCAATTTTCCCAGCACCATTTATTGAAGAGACTGTCTTTTTCCACTGGATATTTTTTCCTGCTTTGTCGAAGATTATTTGACCATAGAGTTGCAGGTCCATATCTGGGCTCTTTACTCTGTTCTACTGGTGAGGCGTGGATACAGAAACAAAATATCTGGATCAGGATACAAAATCAATGCACAGAAATCAGATACTTTCTTATACACTGATAAAACACAATTTAAACTTATACACTAATGAAAATATGGAAACAGAAATGAGAGAATCGATTCCATTTACTAGAGCACCAGGAACCATAAGATACCTGGGAGTAAACCGAACAAAAGAGGGAAAGAATCTGTACTCAAGGATCTACAGAACACTCATGAAAGTAATTGGAGAAGGCACAAAAAGGTGGAAAAGCATTCCATGCTGATGAATCAGAAGAATAAACATTGTTAAAATGCCTATACTGCCCAGAGCAATCTATACTTTCAATGCCATCCTGATCAAAATTCCACCGGCATTTTTCAAAGGGTTGGAACAAACTATTCTAAAATTTTTATGGAACCAGGAAAGACCCCGAATTGCTAAGGAAATGTGAAAAAGAAAAACGAAGCTGGGGGCATTATGTGGCCTGATTTCAAGCTTTACTACAAATCTGTGATCACCAAGATAACATGGTAATGGCACAAAAACAGACACATAGACCAGTGGAACAGAGTAGAGACTCCAGATATGGACTTGCAACTCTATGGTCAAATAATCTTTGATGAAGCAGGAAAAATATCCAGTGGGAAAAAGACTGTCTCTTCAAAAAAAGGTGTGGGAAAATTGGACAGCTATATGTAGAAGAATGAAACTTGACCATTCTCTTACACCATACACAAAGATCAACTCGAAATGGATAAAAGACCTCAATGTGATGCAGGAATCTATCCAAATCCTAGAGGAGAACATAGGCAGTAACCTCTTCGACATCGGCCACAGCAACTTCTTTCAAAACATGTCTCCAAGGAAACAAAAACAAAAATGAACTTTCAGGATTTTGTCACGAAAAAAAACCTTCTACACAGCAAAGGAAACAGTCAACAAAACAAACAGGCAACCCATGGAAAGGGAGAAGATGTTCGTAAATGACAGTAAATAACAAAGGTCTGATATCCAAGATCTATAAAGAACTCCTCAAACTCAACACTCAAAAAACAGAGAATCACGTCAAAAAATGGGCAGAAAACATGAACAGACACTTCTCCAAAGAAGACATACAAATGCCTAACAGACACTTGAAAAGGTGTTGACCATTATTAGCCATCAGGGAGATTAGAATCGAAACCACATTGAGTTACCACCTTACACCTGATAGAATGGCCAAAATCAACAAGACAGTAAACAACAAATGTTGGCGAGGATGTGGGGAAAGGGGAACCCTCTTACACTGGTGGTGGGAATGCAAGTTGGTGCAGCCACTTTGGAAAACAGTGTGGAGATTCCTGAAGAAATTCAAAATAGAGCTACCCTATGACCCTGTAATTGCACTACTGGGTATTTACCCCGTAGATACAGATGTAGTCAAAGAAGGGCCACATGTACCCCAATGTTCATAGCAGCAATGGCCACAATCACCAAACTATGGAAAGAGCCAAGATGCCCTTCAACAGACGAATGGATAAAGAAGATACGGTCCAAATTAAAAAAAAAAAAGAAGAAGAAGAAGAAGAAGAAGAAGATATGATCCATATATGCAATGGAATATTATGCCACCATCAGAAGTGATGAATACCGAACTTTTGTATCATCATGGATGGGACTGGAAGAGATTATGCTGGGTGAAATAAGTCAAGCAGAGTGAGTCAGTTATCGTTTTGTCTCACTTACGTGTGGAGCATAAGGAAAAACATGGAGGACATTGTGCGGGGCAAGGGAGGTGTGGGTGATTTGGGGGAAATCGGTGGGAGGTATAAACCATGAGAGACCGTGGACTCCGAGAAACAAACTGAGGGTTTTGTAGGGGAGGGGTAGGGTTCTGTGAGCCCGGTGGTGGGTATTGAGGGGGACACATATTGCATGGAGCACTGGGTGTGGTGCATGAGGAATGAATCTTGGAACACTGAAAAAATAAAATAAAATTTAAAAAAAAATCTATTTTTTCTGAAATGAGAATTGCTACCCCAGCTTTCTTTTGAGACCTGTTGGCATGAAAGACCATTCTCCATCCCTTTATGCTCAGTCTGGATGTATCTTTAGGTTACAAATTTGTCTCTTGTAGGCAGCATATGGATGGGTCCTGTCGTTTTATCCAGTCTGTCACCCTGTGCCATTTTATGGAAGCATTTAGCCTGTTCACGTTGAGAGTGATTATTGAAGGATAAGTTTCTATTGCACCATGTTGCCTGTGAAGTCCTTGTTTCTATAGATTGTCTCTTTAAGTTTCTGTTCTCTGCCACTCTTGGGTTCTTTCTTCTTTTATAGAACTCCCCTTATTATTTCTTATATTGCTGGCTTGGTGTCACATACTCTTTAAACCTTGCTGGTCTTGGAAGCTCTTTATCTCTCCATCCATTCTGAATGTCAGCCTAGGTTGATAAAATGTCCTTGTCTGCATGTTCTCATTTAGTGCTCTGAGTATGTATTGTCAGAACTTTCTGGCTTGCCAGGTTTCCATGGACAGGTCTGATGTTATTCTGATGGGCCTTCCTTTGTACTTAAGGAATCTCTTCCCTCTACCTGCCCTCGGGACTTCTTGTCTAAAATTATAATTTGTGAATCTCACAATCAAGTGTCTAGATTTCTTTCTAGACTTGTTGATCTTGGGGGGTGCCCTTTCTGCCTCTAGGACATGAACACTTGTTCCATTCCCCAGATTGGGGAAATTTTTATCCAGAATTTGTTCAGCTATATCTTCTAGTCTTCTGTCTTTCTCCACCCCCCTCAGGGATTCAAATAATTCTGACATTGGAACTTTTCATGGCATCATTTATTTCCTTAAGTCTGTTCTCATGGCTTATAAGCAGTTTGTTCCAGTCCTCCTCCTGATCCTTCTTCTCTATCATCTTGTCCTTTAGATCACTAATTCTATCTTCAGCCTCGTTTAGCCTAGCTGGCAGAGTACTTAGATTAGATTGGATCTCATTGATAGCATTTTTAACTTCTGCCATATTGGCTTACAGTTCTGCCCTTAGAGATTCTATGTTGTCATTAATGTTTCTCTCCATCCTGGCCATTGTCTGGATCATTGTTACCCTGAGTTCCCTTTCTGACATACTGTTTATGTCCATATCCAATAGTTCTGAGGGAGAGGGCGCGGTCTCTCGGTTTTTCCTCTGTTAGGTGTTCCTCCTCCTAGTCATTCTGTTGATAGTGGTTGAGGGGATGTATAGCTGAATACATCAACCAGGATCCAGGCAAGGTGCACTCTGGAAGGTTTTGGAGGAATTGGAATTCATCACTAGAAAGAAAGAAAAAAGAAAAAAAGAGAGAGAGAGTGAAAAAAAAGTGAAATCCCATCCAAAATGAGCCCCAAAAGTAAGATTTTTAATGTATATAAACAAACAAAAACAACCAAAAAGGCCGAGTGACATTTACAGAAAGTAAATGACAAGAAAAAAAAAGAAAAAGAAACTAGCCAAAATGAATCCTGAGAAAAAGATTTATATGATACCAGAACAAAAACAAATACACAGACACAGTGACAGAAGAATAAGTTGGGATGGTGGTTATAAATCCTTGATGTGGGCCAGGAAGGTTATTTTGCATCTTCTTGGGTGTGTCTTTTTATTAACCCTCTAGTTGTAATGCTAATAGTTTTAAAAAATGAAAAGATTAAGAATCGTGAGAACAAATTAAAAGAAAAAAAGTTATAACTACAAAATATACAGCTTTTATGGCAAAGCCAGGGGTTAATATATTGTTTTCCCCTGATGTTTGTTTGGGTGTTATAGTTTTATGGGGACCTCGTGGTTATTGTCCTCTTGCTTTTGGCTTGTCTTCTGGGGGAGGGGCCTGCCATGTTGTTTTCCAGTCAATCTTGCTTGGGTTAAGTCACCCTGCTGCCTATCAAGGGGCAGGGCTCTGTGGAAACCAGTTTTTCAGGCTTTTACTCTCTAGAGGCATTTGTTCTTTTGCGGCTTTTTGCAGCTTTTCTGAGGGTCAGAGTAAAGAATCTGCCTGTACCCAGACTGCAGCTGGCCTCATTGTCTTTCCTTGTAAGTTAGCGAATGCTTTTGTCTTGCTGCTTCTTGGATTTTTCACTTTATCACCATATTTTGTAAAGGTAACTACAATATTTTTTGTGTTG
>JAPYYM010000197.1:0-14993 GCA_028534135.1 Potos flavus
GTCCTCGGCCCGAGGCCCCTCCCCACGGCCGCTGCGCCGAACAAAGGGCCAGCCGGCAGGGAGGGAGGGCGGCGCTGCCAGTCCTGCCACTGCCTCTGGACTCCTCGAGGCCCCCTCTGGGCTGGTTCCCCCCCCAGGAAGGGGGCAAGGGGTGGGGGCAGGGCCTGGCTTACCCGGCCTCAGCCCCCAAGCCGCTCACTCTCCACTAGGGCGAGCTTCCGGCCTGCAGGAACGGGGGTGGGGGGTGTCCTACTACTACGCCCCCGCCCGCAGCCCACGGCTGGGGGTTGTTGACACTTGCCCCGCGGTGCCTGCACTCATCCTCGGCCCAGCCTGCATCCCCCACTCTCCCCTCCACGCAGCTCAGCCCTGACCCGTCTGTGCCGCTGTGAGCTGGAGGAGCAGGGAGATGCCTCTGCTCGGCACCCATTCTGGGCTCTGGAGCCCCTCCTCCGAGATGGACGCCCCGAGGAGGGTGCTGTCCTGAGCCCACCAGCCCTGGCCCTGGGCAGGGAACTCCCGGCTCCTGGGGCAGGGGCAGTGGCCTCAGGCCCACACTGTGTGCACATGAGTGTTTGTGGGTGGCGTGTTCCGGCAGGAGTTGCTGTGTGTGGCCTGTGCCGTTGGCGTGCGGTCTCTGAGCCGGCAGGCACTCTCCCTCCCATCCCAGCTAGACTGGGGCCGGAACTCGGCCATTTTGTATGGAAGAGGCATTTGGGGATGGGAGCGAGGAATGGATTCTGGGAACCCATCACCAGCCATGTGCCGCCCTGGGATGACGGGGTGTGTGCCCACGGACCTGTGCGTGCGTGCTCCAGACAGACCCTCCACGGGCTGGGGGAGAAGACCCCAGGGGGGCAATGCCTGGCTGCTGGAGGGGACCGTGTCCTGGGGGGAGTCCCCAGCCCTGGCAGGTGCCTTGGGCACGATCCCCAGCGCGGAGCCAGCGTGGGCGGCGGGGGCTTCCCTGGCACCGTGAGCATCCTCCCCGCCCCCTCCCCCGTGGGGCGCCCCGTGCCCTCCCCATGTAGGCGTGCTCAGGTGTGCCGTTCATCCTTGGAAGAGCCCTGTGTCTCCTCACCAATGGCCTTTCTGTCACCACCTCCCTTCCCGCCTGCTGGGACCGGCTCTGGTCAACCAGGTCCCACCCCACCTCCGGTATGAGGTCAGAGCCCACCCCACAGCCCGGCAGCCAGGCGCCCCTCTCTGGCCTGTGGTATGGCTGCTGGAGGGTTTGCTTGCCTTGGCCCCGCACGTCCCTGCGGACAGGACATCCTAGGGTCCCCTGTGTGTGGCCTCGTCTTCAGCCCCGAGTGGCTTCTGCCTGGGCCCGACGTGGCCAGACCCTCTGTGCCCCCTCGGGGCTGCAGCCTGCAGAGCAGGACGCCGCGCGGGAGGGGAGGCTGGGTCAGGTTGCTGCTCCCATGTACGCGTGCGTGTGTCTGTATGTCCGTGTGTCCGTGAGCCAGGCCAGGCAGGCCTGTAGCGTGGGGGGCCCCTCCCGCCTGCTCAGCCCCTCCCCGGCTTCCCTGCCAAGGGCACAGCCGGCCTTGAGCTCCCTTTGCCCCCAGCTCAGTGGCAGGGGGACCTTTTCTGGGGAGTGGAGGGGCAGGAGGGGAGCAGGCGTGGTGGCAGCTGCTGGGTCAGGCGCTGAAGTCTCGGTCCAGAATCTGCAGGCCCCAGGCTTCGCTCAGGAGGGTGGGCGCCGCTGCTCCTTGCGCCCGCGCCTTGTGGAGATGGGCCGAGTGGCGTGGGCGCTGTCCCAGGCTGCGGAAAGGCTGCTCATCGCCCATCCCCCGGGTCCCAGGCGTGGAATTCTCCGTGGTCCCTAGGCCCGGCCCCACCTGAAATCAGGACGCCCTCACTGCCCTGCTGCCGGTCTCCAGCCCGAGGCTGTGGCCACCCTGGGATCCCCTTGCCCGGTGTGGACTGGCCCGTGTGTGTGCGTCATTTGGTTTGTCGGATTCATTAATTAGACGAAGTTCAAGGCCCTCTTCCCTGCCTGGCGCTGAGCTGGGCCTGAGGAAGCCCGTGGATGGCAGGGACCAGGCCTCCCCCTCCTGGCTGGAGGCGGGTCCCCAGGGCTGGGACGGCACGGAGCCCTCCTGGGCCACCATTCTGCTGCTTTTGCAAAGCCTGGCTTCTGGAAGCTGGAGGTGGGCCAGCCCCTCTGGGTGCCCGAGGCTGCCCTGTGGCTCCCCGCTGACCCGCTGTGGGAGGTGCTTTCTCCGAGAGCTGCCGTCGCTCCTTCCTGGTGTGGCTTCGTGGGGGCGAGGGACCCCACGCCCCACGCCCGGAGGTGTGGGCCTGCCTGGGCCGCCAACAGCTTGGACCCGCCCCTCCCAGCTCTGAGCTCCCTGGAGGGTCCCTTCGTCGGCCTGGGTGGGCAGACCCTGCCCCGTGGGACGGTTCACCCCGATTTGGGTGGGCAGCCCAGGCCGCACAGGGATCCAGGGGCGGTCGCCGGGGCCCCGGGTGGGAGGGCTCCCACACGCGTCGTCAGCATGGGTAGGGCCCTGCATTGAGGAGCTGCGCCGCGTGGGGTGGGGAAGGGGTCCGACTCAGTGGTAGGCAGCCCTGCAGACCCTCCTCCCCACTGCCTGCCCCTCCCACTTCAGGCCAGAGTCTCAGGCCTGGGGGTCTGTGCCCCCGGAGAGTGGGGGCGTCAGCGTGTAGGGGATTTTCTGCGTCTAAGGTCTGGAGTTTTCACGAGTTTCCCAGAGGGGATGTGAGCCACAGGAGAGGCCTAGACCGCCCTGTCGGGAACGTGGTCGGGGCAGGTCCGTGGGGAATCCCCTGGATCGGGCGTGACCCCCATGCGTGAGGGGAGCTGGGGGCAGTCCCTGCTTCGAGGGGGTCCCCTCTGCGGGGTTTCTCTGTGGCTGAAGGTGGGAGTGAGAACGTGCCTGCTGTGTGCTGGTCTCAGATCTCCGGGAGCCTCGCTGGTGGGGAGACTGAGGCCAGGCCAGGGGGAGTGCGCTCCAGCGCTGTCCCGCTCGAGCTGAAAGGGCTTCCGCCTTGGAGCTGAGAGTTTTGGGTGCAGATTGCGTGGCCTTTCCGACATCTGAAAGCCACTTGGAGCTGTCAGGATGAAACTGTGTTTAAAATAGGCCGCAGAGGGTGCAGAGGCCGGGCTCACGGTGGCTCACTGTGAGTTGTCTCCTCTTGGGCAGGGCCGCCAAGCCCTCCCTGTCCCCACATGGCACCTGCCTCGGGGTCCGTGCTGGGGCCGCTGGGCCGGGCGTGCTCTCCCACTACGCGGCAGCCGGCTGCGGTCCGGGGTCTCGGGGCCCGCTGCCGGCCCCTGCGTGGCCTTGGCTAACCCAAGTGGGGTCACACTCTTGGCCTGCACAGGCCACCTGCTGTCCCCTCTTGATGGTCTGTCGCCAGTGGGCCGCCGGGGGGGAGGGCAGGTGGAGCCCCTGCCCTCAGCCTTGGCCCGGAGTGTCGGCCGCTGTGTTCCTTGCTCTGACTGCATCGGAGGGTCGAGCGCGGCCCCGGGAGGTGACCAGGGTCCCGCTTCTGCTGACGGAGCATTCTGTCCCCAGAAGGAGGCTGGGGTCCGTGTGGCTGTATTCTCAGCTGCTGTAAGTCGCAGACCTCTCTCCGTCCTTGGGGAGGGAGTGTCCACTGAGAGTTGGAGAATCTTACGGAACTTTCCCCAAAGGTGGGAACGCCAGGAGGGTTGTGCTTTCCGGGGAAGCTGGGGCTGACCAGACCGTCCTCGCCGGCCTGGAGACCTCGGGCCTCCTTGCAGGACTCCCCACCCTCGCCAAGTAGTTCCAAGCGAGACGAGACCGTGACAACACAGTGCCGTCTAGCCCCGGTGTCCTCTGTGCCCGTTGCTGGGCTGCGGGGTCCCCTGTGCCGCTGTGTCCGCAGGCCGATGGGGTCGACGGGAAGCTCAGTGCTTGACGGTTTCCCAGGTCGGAGCAGAAAGAGTCTCGGTTTTATCAGATGTCCGTACAAGTCAAATGTTCCAACTCGGAGGACCCGGGAGGAGTGGGCTAGTGGTGCGGGCACTGCTGTGTGTCAGGGACCCTCGGACCCCAGACGCCCAGCCTGTGGGAGGCCCAGCTCTGGTTCTGAAAGACGTAAGCCCCAGCGTATCTTCGAAGAAGCAGATCCTGTCCAGACGTGGATGGAGGGCTTCACAAGGGTGTCTCACAGGTCGCTCAGTTCATTCGCTAACCCACAGGTCCTGGCCGTGCCTCCGTGCGTGGCCGCCACTCAGCAGACGTCCTGGGTCCCTGCTAGTGAGAGCCACGGGGCGAGCCTCGAGGAGTGGGCTCTCTAACTGTCCCCTGGGAGGAATGGGGTCCAGGGCACTGAGCTCCTCGCGGCATTTCATGGAAGACACCAGCAGCAGGGTCTTGGGTTTGGGGAGGGCAGGCCCCTCAGGGAGAACTTCTGTACAGACGGGGAGGGGGGCACAGCATGGTTCTGGGGGGGTTGGACAGGGCAGGCGGGGCCGGGGGCCAGGCCTGGGGTTCAGGCCCTGTCCCGATCCAAGGCTCAGGATGCTGGGGGCCCTGGGCTGCCGGCTGCTGCCCTTGGAGAGGCGAAGCTTTGAGGGACGTTGGGGCCCGACTTCTGGCTGTTGGAGACTGCCGGGTGCCCCGCACGTGCCCCCGTCAGATATTCTCAGGTACAAGTGTAGGCTGGTTCCTGGACGGACACGGCCGGGTACGTGTGTTAGGGACAGACGTCCCCACATCGCCCCCGCTGAGGCCGCTGCTTGTCCGGTGTGTCACTTAGGTGGCGCATTCTTCGTGGCGTGACTTTATCTGGTGGGGATGGTTCGGAGGGTGTGTTGGGGTGAAGGACCGTGAGTGGTGGAGACCTCCGGCTCTGGGCCGGCCTGACTGGGCTCCTGCCTCCACCGACGCCCCCAGACCCCGGACCCCAAGTTTCCTCGTTTGTAACGTGGGCTGATCTCTGTGCTCACTTTCTGCGAGTCATCGGCCGGGTGCTCGGTGGGCGTGATGCTCCCACAGCTCGCTGCCATTTGTTCTTAGGCTCCGTGGCCGTGGTTCAGCCGGGCGGGAAGCCTTGTCCGGCACGGAGGCTGGCCAGCCGGGGGACGGAGGTCGGCCTGCCCTGCGCGGCTCCCGCGGCCGCCCGCCCCCAGCCCTGCCGTGGAAGCCCGCAGTCCCATCGGCTGGTGGCCGGGCCTGGATCAAGAGGTTTGTGGCTGCTGATAATGAGGCCACACTTTTAGACGCGAGGCCCCGTCTGGCGCTTCGGACGCTGGCTTGTGTGTTCGTTCCGGGGGACTGGCCATTTTCCTGCAGGAATTGGGGGCTCTGCAGCTGCCTGGGTCTCGGGACCCGTCGTCCCGCTCGCGGCCGGACGGCACCCGTTCCTGGCACCCTGAGCTTCCAAACACGGAGGCAGGAACGTGCCCAGCTTGAAAAGCGGCATTGTGGGCAGGTTGTACTGATGGGGTCCCCGAGGACCGCGGGCCTCTGCCTGGGCGTCCTGACCAGCCCCCGCTGTCCTCGGCCATAGGGACCGTGGTCCCCGCAGGCCTCACGGCGGAGCCCGCCCTGGCTGCTTTGTCCACAGAGCGTGGGGGCCGCCGCCCGGCTCGGCTGCTTTCCCCTGCGCGCCTGGAGCTCCGCTGCGCCTTCCCACAGCTCCGGCTGCCTCTTCGGGTGGCCCCTCGGTGGGGGCAGTGCCCCTGCCATCGCGGGAGGAGGAAGCGCGTCTGCTTGTTGTGGCCGCGTGGCACCTGTCCACCCTGCCAGCGAGGCCGCGGCGGAGTCCGAGGTGGGAAGAAGAGCGTCGTGCAGACCGGAGTTCGTCCCCAGAGAACAGCGGCTTCCGGGCCGGGGGGAGGGTCGGAACCAAGGCCTTGCTCTGGAAATGCCTCAGTTTTGCGCCTTGCCCCCCGGCCCCTCGCTCTGGAGGGGTGACGCCTCCCAGCGAGCCCCTCCTCGCCGCGGTGGCACGGCCGTGGACCCCTGACACGGGCTTGCTGTCCTGGATGACTTCCCGCGGAGGTGGGCACGCGGAGGAAGGGCCGGGGGCAGGCTCCACTCTCCCCAAGAACGGTCTCTTCCTCATGCGAATTTACGACGCTGCGGCGAGGGGCGTCTGGGGGCTGCGTCGTCCACGTGTGGCTCTTGGTCTCAGCTCGGGTCTTGATCTTGGTCGTGAGTTCAAGCCGCACGTTGGGCTCCGCGCCGGGTGTGAAGAAAGAAGTGATGAGCAGGGTCGCAGGGGAGGTGCCCAGGGCCTGCTCAGCAGGTGGACTGGTCTGCGGTTGGGGGAGGGGGCTAGGGCTTGTGTTGTTTGAAGCTGGTCTAGATGGTGACTCTAATTCATGCAGAAGGCCGGGGCCGATGTGCCTGGGATGGCAGGGCCCCCGCGTGGGCAGCACACTGGCTGGGCTGGGACCGGCCTTCCGAAGGTTCAGCCAGACCCGAGGCCTCCCAGGGGCACCCGGAGGGTCAATATTGCCAGAAGAATAAGATGCTTCTAACACGATTAGCTCTAAGTACGTTTGCGTGGCTTTCTCTGCAGGAGTCTGGCTGAGCGTGCCGGCCTGGGTCCTTGGTGGGAGCCCGTGGGGACAAGGCTGGGGCTCCTGGTGGGGACGGAGGGTGCTGTGTCTGCAGGTCTGAATGCTGCTTGAGGAACCACTTGTCAGCCCTGCTATGCACCCGGCCTCACCCTTTCCTGGTGGAGGGAGGGGAAGGTGGCACTTGGGGCGGGAACGCAGGACCCCATGTGGGGTTGAGGCTAACGTCTCCTCCTTCCTCCTGGGCCCTGGTTAGTGCGGGACTCGGTCATGGGGATGGTCATGTCTTGGAAAGGGGGTCTTCTAACCCTTCCTCGAGTCTCAGACGATGAGCAGGGATGGGGACAAGATTGTTCTCAGGTTCTTCCCACACCTGCTGTCCGTCGGCCCCCCGATGCCGAGGTCAGGGCCCCCAGGGAGCGGTCACAGGCCCGAGGCCACTTGATGACGAGTGGGGCAGCGGGGATTCAGGCCAAGCCGGTACCGGGCTGCAGGGCCCGTGGCTTTTCCAGCAGCCCCCACACGTGGTGCGGGGACTCCTGCTCTTGGGGTTGACCTGCCCACGGAGGGCTCCGGCTCCTCCCCAGGTCCCGCTGCTTCGCATCTGGGCTTGGAAGAGATGCTGGGGGGGCGGGGCCCTGCCGTTTCTGGCCGCTCCGTGCGGAGGCCACGAGGGTTGGGGCCACGGCAGCTACGTTGGGGGAAATGGGGGTGGGGATGCTCCAGGCCAGCCCAGAGTCTGACCACACCCGCGGGATGGGCTCCAGGGCTGTGTCATTAGGCTCTACCCGTCACCCGGCTTGAATAAAATGAGGTTTCTAGTTCGTTTGGATTCCTTGGAATAATTTTGTCATTGTACAGAAAGTCCTAATGGGAGTCACTGGGCAGTGTCCCCGGATATTCGTCAGTCGCCCGTGATGGCGGCAGGCTGGCAGCTCGCGTGAAGCTGGCCGAGGGGCGTCCTCCTCGATGGCTCCTGGCCGTGTGCAGAGCGCCGCCGTCCCCCACCCAGCCCTCTCCTCCCCCCCCCCCACCGGGTCTCGTCTGGTTTGCTTTTTCCTTCCGTGGAACTCAAGAGCTTAGAACGCCCGAGTTTGCTTTTCCATTCGGGCTTGGAAAAAATATTTGAAGGGTTCATGGGAGGAAAAGGCCAGTTTCTCCTGGGACCCCAGGCTGGGGGAGCTGGGGAAGGGCTTCCGCAAGCACGGGGAGAAGCCGGGTCAGCAGAAGCAGGTGCAGGAGTGGGAGGAGCCGTGTCCGGGGCCGCAGGCCTGGCTGGGTCCATGGGAGTTAGGAAGCGTGTTCTCCCGCGGAGACAGGGCCTCGGTGAGCCTCCCGCAGGAGGCGGGGCCAGAGGACAAAGCGGGGAAGTGGGAGCCTTGGGAGCTCGGGTCCCAGGCGGGCTGGGGAGGCCCCAGGCAGGGGAGGTGGGAGAGGGCGCTGGCCGCGGTTCTGAATGTGCCCGCGGGCCCGGCTCCTCGGGGACCCCAGCCGAGGCCCCCGGAGCTGGCGGGCGCTGGGGAGGGGGCTGGGTAGCTCCTCCCCCGGACTGCTGGCCTCCGTCTCCAGACTTAGCTGCTGGTTCCCCCGGGGTTCTCCTCCCCGTCAGCATTCTTGCTGGCGCGTCCAAGAGGGTCCTCTGACGTGCGTGGTTTCATTAGCTGAAAGCCGAGTTAACACGGCCCGGAATCGGGCTTCCTCGCAGGCAGCCCGATCTTCCGAAAGCAGCCCTTGGGTGGGGTGCGTTATCTTCTCTGATGACAAAAATAAGACACACCCATTGTGGGACGTGGGGAAGATGCTGACAAATGCAGGAAGAGCATTTGTCTCCCTGATTTATTTTCAAGCATCTGTGCCCATCTAGGGCAGACCCCTAGCATCCCTTCCCGTGTTAACGACGTACCGTGGCATTTCCCGGTGTTTGGCGAGTGTGGGGCTTTGTCTCTGAGAAGAGCTCGTGGGGTGGGGGGTGTGACAAGGGACCCGTCCCTGACTCCCCTCACCTTGTGCCCTCGGTGGCTTGAGGCCTGGGAGGAGACGGTGGCTGCGGGCTCTGGCCTGGGGGATGGACCCCAAGCACATGCCTCGTGGCCACCCGGCGGGGGACCAGGACTGGCCCAGGAGGGGCCGTGATGAAAAGAGGTCCTGCCTGTGGGTGAGCCGTCTGTCCCTGGTGGCATGGGAGTCTCCACTCCAAGACAATGCTCCCTGGGGATGTTTTTAGGGGACCATGTGGCAGAGCTATGAGCCCGGGAGCGTGGGAGGCAGGCCAGCCCCGGAGCCGGGGGGAGGGTCTTCAGAGAGAGTCAGGGGGAGACTGACACTGGGGGCGGCAGGCTGGCTGTCCCATCAGCCTCGGGGGCAGCACGTTGGGGTGGCCTGAGCCCCTGAGTGGGTTCCTGGGCTGGTTCCCTGGGGTGTGGTCCTCTTGACCCCTCTGTCGGGCACCGTCCCCCCAAAAGCTGATGTCCCCTCGGCAGATGACAGGTCCTGCTAATTGTGTCCGGACCCCGGAGCTCACAGCGGTGTCGCCTCAGGGGACCGCCCCACCCTGTCCCCGCACCGGGCTTCCCTGGGATTGTGCGGACAGACCGTCCGTCCTTCCCCGGTCCCCTGCCGTTCCTGGCGGGCCGTGGCCTGGGGGTTCAGGAGCTGCGTCAGCCCCGTTGTGCGTTCACGTGTGGCCAGGCTCCCCAGAGAGGCATGCCCCTCCTGGTCTCTGGACCCCCATGCTCTGCCTTCGGAAGCCGTCTGGGTCCCTCTGGGACACGGGCCCCTTCTTGACCCCTGGCTCCTGTCCTTCCCGGCGGTGTTTAGAGACCACGCAGTATGCACCACTGAGCCTTGTGTGAGCAGGGCCGTGGGCGCTGTCCAGCCGGATCCGACCTCAGGAAGGCTGTCTTGGCCATCGTGGGTCAGGTTGCCTGCCCCACCCCTGTGTGTGGGTCCTGGCTGTGTAGTCAGGGGCCGGCTGAGCCGAGCGGGGGAGGAGCTGAACGGACCCCTGCTTGGAGGGTACCAGCCTAGCAGGGCTGGGCAGCCTGTCAAAAACCCAGGGACGAGGAGGAGGCGGCCCTATGATGGATGTGCAAGCAGAAAAGAGCTTCAGGCCATAAGAACAGTGTGTGCAAAGGCCCTGGGGCCAGGAAGCTGGCTTGGGGAGGCTGCGAAATCGACAGGAGGGGAGCGAGGCACACTTCCTATGGTCTCAGTAGTGGGGGGTTGGGGGTCCTTGTGAACTTGGGGCTTCTGACAGATGAATGGTTAGGGAGAGATGCAGGGCTCCTGACCTGCATGGCTGCCTGCCCTGAGAGAGCCCACGGCCAAGGCCTCGGAGGGACACTGGCCATCAAGGAGTCTTCTGGGAGCACCTTCCTGCCCTGGCTCTTAGGAGAGGAAGGGGCATTGGTGTGACAGGCCTGGCTGTGGGGTGGCCCTGGGGGCCGGGCGTGGGAGGGGGTGGAGTGGGGCAGGGGTGGGGTACAGGCAGGCCAAGGCTGCTCACGGGGCCTCGAGTGCCGAGCCAGAGGCTGGACCTTCTGGGGGCCGGGGCTTTCTGGGTTGTGGCTTGTCGGGCAGGGGCCTCATCTGTCACCTCCCCATAGGCTTCGGCTCAGGTGGGGGGCTGGGCTGGCCTGGGGGGGGCTGGGGGGGTCACCCGCACCCACGGGTGAGCCTTGGCTCCAGAAGAGGGGTCTCGGGAGTGTGGCCTCCTCCCCCCTCCAATCCCGGAGGGATCCCCGTGATTCTTCACGTGTGGTTTGCGCCTGGAGCGGCCGTCAGCAGTGCAGGCTCTCGTCACTCCTGGAGATTGGAAGTGGCAGTGGGTCCGGGAGGCAGAGCAGTTTATTAGGGGCGAAATTAGATTCCAGGTCCTAATGGACGAGGCCGGCAGGCGGCTCCCGGGGGCCGGGCGGCGAGTGTGGACTGGAGGGCCTGCTGTGGCCTCACGCGGGCCGATGCTCGCTCGGCCGGGGCCCCGCCGGGCTTGTGGGCCACCCGGCCCCCTTACTGTAGCGAGGGGGAGACGGTGCTCAGGCCCCAGCCCGAGCGGCCACCGCCAGTGGCTCCAGAGCCTCCGTTTTCCCGTCGGGGGCGTGGGCGAGAGCACGTCCCGCCTTCGGTCGTGGCCGGCACCCCGTCGCCTCGCTGTGCGTGCTACCCTGGGGGGAGGCTTGACGCCAGAGACCCTTCCCCACCTTCCAGAGGGCAGCTGGCCAGGGCTGGGGGGCAGAGCTGTGCTCGAGCCTTCTCCCGGCCCCGCCGTATGGTTAGCGTTTATTTCATCACATACGGAGACCAGACCAGAAGCCTCGGCCGTCTCCTGCCGTGGTCTTTGGGGACAGCGACGGTGTCCAGGGTGAGGGCTGGCCCTGGGGGTACGTCCTGCCTTTGCAGGGGCGCCCTCCCTGTTGACCCCAGAAACGAGGTCGCAGGGGCTCTGTCCTATTTTTCCGGAAAGTAAACATGCCGTGCTGTCAGATGGAACGAGGGTGTGGGCAGGCGCGACGGAAGCAGAGGAGTGTGTCCCTGGAGGCGGGGGCCGCCTCCCCTCGTGTGCAGGGGCAGGCGCACACACGCGTGCTCACATGTGCGCACACCTGCTCAGTGCCCCCCACGACCGGCAGGCGTGGCTACAGGTGGACCTGAGCCCCGGGTCCCTCGTCCCTCCCGTCAGCGCCTGTCAGCTCCGGGCCCCGCCTGCGCCCCTACATCAGAATCCCAGCAATCAGGCCCCTGCCCGGCCTCTCTGCCCGCAGCTCAGGCTGTGGCCCAGGTCCCTTCTGACGCCCGGCTGAGGTCTTCCCTGCTGCTGGGTGAGCACGGCCAGTTCGCTGCGGGCCCTCGGCGGGGCGGGCGGGCACCCAGGCGGAGCTCGAGTCAGATGAGGGCTTGTCCCAGGCGGTGCTCCCTCTCCGGTGGCCCCTTTCCTCGCTGTCTGAGGTCCTTCTCACCCCCCACCTCATGCCTCCCAGTCTGCCCCCCTCCCCGAATCTGGGGCTGGGGACTGGCTGCTTGAGATACTTGTCTCCTTGGCAACCGCTGGGGGGGGATTCGCCGTGATACGCGGGAGAACCACCCCGTCTGGGCACAGGGGATGCCTCCTGCCCCCCTCCTTTCTCTCGCTGCAGCTTGGACAGTTCCCCGGATGGAGGGCTGAGAAGGCCCTGCACAGAGCGGGCTCAGACGAGCCTGGCAGCTTCAGGAGGGGCTCCAGCCTCGGGCCGGGGCGGGGGAAGCGGACCAGCCATCCTGGGCCAGCAGAGCAAAGATGTCCATCCGAATTTCTCCTCGAGAGCCTCGTGGGTCCTCCGGGGCCCGGAGAGGTCGGCACTCGGAGCCCACGGTGTGCTGCGAGGGCACCCACGGGGGTGCTGCTGGAGGTCCCTGAGCTCCTGTCCCCGCACGTCTCCCGAGGACCAGGAGTGGGCAGAAGGGTCCCTTCCTGCCACAGCCTCGGGAGCAGAGACAGGGAAAGGCCTGCAGGAGGGAAGGCGGGGACACGGCCCCCTTCGGATCCCTGGGCGTCGGTGGGCAGCTCCAGGTCTGCCCAGGGCCCCCCAGCTGTGCTGCAGGAGGGCGGCACCTCTGTCCAAGCTAGCCCCGCCCCCGCCCCAGGGCTGGACCCACTCGGGTGTCTGCGTCACCGAGGACACTGTGCTCGGGCCCCCACCGGCTTCCTGAGCCTCACATGGGCTGAGTGTGGGCGGCGGCGGGGGGCTGGCGGGGTCCCCCGTCCCCAGGGCGCCTGCAGACAGGAAGGGGCCTGGAAATACGTGTATGCTCTGTTGTTCAGCTCCGTGCCCTGGGGACGGGGGACCCCTCGAGGTGTGGCTCGGCCGCCAGGTGCTCGCCGTCCCGGGGCTCTGCTCGTCTCGCTGCGCCTCCCGCGCTGCCTGCCTCCCCCTCCCCCTCCGGGGTGGGCCGGGCCCACCTCTTCCCGAGCGCACATCCCCAGCCCGCCTGCCGTCTGGTGCCATCTGTTCTAAAACCCCGGAAGCAGGGCGGCTGCTGCCCGGACTTGGCCCCGCTCCCCTGGCCGAGCGGGCACGTTCCCGGTGGCCACGCTCTCCGGAGGGGGCTCTGTAGCTCCAGTCACGGCCTGCTGGGAAGGGCGGCCCATCCCCCGCCGGCCAGGCCGTTCCGGAATGTTCCAGGGCGCCGCCCACGGGAAGCAGGGCGGACAGGCCCTGGTCACCTTCACTTCAGGGGAGCGTTTTCTCACAGCGTGAGCCTGAGCGTCACCGCACGCGGGGGACGGCGGCGTCGGCTCCCCTGCCCCATCCTCCCGTCCGGTCCGACTTGCCCTCTGCCGAGTCCCGGAACCCGCCGTCTTCCCTGCCTCTGGGCCACCCCACACGCTCTTCCTTTCTCCCTTCTTGGCCCCACCCCCTCCTCGTCTCCTTCGTGGACACCTCCTCAGGGAAGCCTGCCAGATTGCACGTCTGCACCGAGCCAAGCTAGGTTGGGGGCCCTTCCTGCCGTGGGTGATACGTTCAGCCCCTGCCATCACCCAGGCCTCTAGGGTCCTGACCCAGAACCCGGGAACCGCTGTGTCCCCCGTCCCGGGCAGGTCCTCTCTGCACGGGTGCGACTCCCCCGCTGACTGACTTGGGAGAAAATACCAGCAGGCAGAGAATTACAGACACATAGATAAAGCACATGGGATATCTGGACGTTTTTTCCAGGGCTCAATTAATTGAATAAATTGTCTAATGAAAGGAAATTAATTGTGGTTTTGAAATGTGACTGTTTCTTCACTCGCGTCTTGTCAGCCCAGCGGGCGCTGGCTTCGCCTTCTTTATCTGCTGGGCGCGCGCCGGGGCCCCCTCCCCAGCCGCGCTGCCCGGGGGGTCTTCGGGGTGCATGGGGCAGGGCCGCCCGAGGTGCCCCAGGACCCGGCCGAGGCTCAGAGCTGCGGGGGCAGCCCAGCTAGTGCGCTGGCAGGACGCCGGGGGACCGGGTGAGGCCGGGCCCGAGTCAGTGCCCAAGCGGCTGGGCTCGGGTCGGACTGCGCAGCGGCCTCCTTCTGCCACCGGAGAGCCTGGTGGTCTCGACTCCTGGGGCGTCCAGGGTGGCGGTAACACCCGGGAGGGCGTGGTGTGCGGGCCCCTGCCTGGCTCCCCACACCACGTGCTTTGTGCCCTGGCCCTCGGCCTCAGGCCTCTGCTCCCGCAGGCCCCAGGCTCACGCTGTCCCCTTTGGCCGGACGGGCCCTTGGCGCCTGCGTTGGCTGCCCGGTGCCTTGCGGCTCCCCTCGCCGGGAACTGCGAGCCTTCTGTGCCCCCACCGTGCGTACCCGGGACCCGGATCTGGCGGCCAAGGCCCTGGGCGGGTGTTGGCGAAGGACCATGCTAAGCGGAAGACGGGCGTGTTCTGTTTGTGAGCCTAGGAAGGGACAACTGTACGCAAGGCAGAGGACGCAGACTGACTGAGGGACGTCCACGGGGCAGCCTGCGTCCCTCTCAGCGTTCCGGGGGCCTTCCCACAGCCCAAGGCTGCCGAGGCGCGAGCGCGGCGGGCGTGGTGGCGCGCAGTCCTGGGGGGCGCTGCAGGTGTGGGTGCGGGGCTCGGCCCCCCTGTGCCCCCTCCGTGCCGCCGCTGACCGCCCTCGCCTCCGCCCCAGGTTCCTGCTGGTCTTCTCCTGCCTCGTGCTGTCGGTCTTCTCCACCATCAAGGAGTACGAGAAGAGCTCGGAGGGGGCTCTCTACATCTTGGTGAGCCCCCGGAGGGACGCACAGCCGTGGGGGTCGTGGTCGGCGCTCTGTCCCCCAGCCCCTTGTCTCTGACCCCCCCCAGACCTGCTCCTGCATGAGCCCGGCCCCTCCGCAGAGACCCCCGCCGCCTCCCGGCCATGTTCCCTGCTCTCCGGGCTCCAGCCTGGTGGACGCAGGCCTGTCCAGCCTCCCCCGCTGCATTAGTGAGCGGCCTGGCAGCACCCACCGCCCCGGGGGTCACGGTGCCCCCACCTGCTTCTCCCCTAACAGCCAGCCCGCCCTGCTGCCCCTCCCTGCGTCCCTGTAGCCTCTGACAGCCCACGCCCACCCCGCTCCCACCTTGCTCCCTAGAGTCTGAGGGCCCAGGTGCCCCCTCCTTGGGACGGTGGGGAGTTCCCCCCGGCGGGGGCGCGGGGCGGGGGCGTGGGGCGGGGGCTGCGAAGCTGACGGCAGTTGACAGGCAGGGGTGGGCACCATGGCAACCACAGCCTAATGTCTTTGTTGCTGTTGGTGACGGAAGGGGGGCTGCGGGAGGAGGCTGGGGCTGCGGGAGGAGGCTGATCCTGGTCTCGAAGGAACCTCCGAGGAGCCCACCCTCCCCCACCCGCCCTGTGCTCTGGCCTGGGGGCCACCAGCCTCAGGGAGGCCACACCCCCTTGCAGTTACCTGGGACCCTTCCTCAGCTTTGCCCTCCATGCCCCTCTCCCGACCCCCAGTAACAACGGCTCGCACCGGACAGGACCCACCCC
>JAPYYM010001970.1:0-12819 GCA_028534135.1 Potos flavus
TTAAGGCTTTCTATTTAGTTCAAGACTTTATTTCCTATTAAAATGAAAATGTGACAGGTAGAGTATTAAGATTTCAGGCCAGGAAGAGCAAATGGGCTGTCTGGTAAGCAGTCTGTCAGTAACTAGAAAGAAATGAAAGAACCCTGGGTACAGATTTTGGCTCCATGACTTTAATAATGTGATATTTGGGGTGGGTTTTGTAGTCTTTGGGGCTTTGGTGTTCTCATCTATAACTGGAGATTCTACCTGCACGTCATCATTTGACTGTGAGGACTAATGACCTGACATATTGAAAATGCCTGGTCTGTGGTGGGTGCTCTTATTGGCAGGAGAAGAAACATCACTAATTGCAGCCTATGATGGGCCATATTCTCTCACAGAAGTTCTCTAGTTTCCACAACAATTTTCCATTTTAAGGAAGGATGGAGGATTAGAGAAGCGAAGTAATTTGCCTGGGTTTATATAGTTTTACAGAACCCAAATTCAAGCTTGTATTTTGACTTCTAGTATAGTACTCTTTCTACATTAGCATATAATCTTTCAAACGTGAAAATGTAAAGACAAGGGAAAGGTTTTATTTGATCTTATCAAAGTAGGCCACATAGGCAGCCCTCTGCCCTACCTCCAAGGAGTACAGATTCTACAATTAAAAAAAAAAAAAAAAAAAAAACAGCTAGGGTATGTTCCCATTTGTCACACTACAGACCTGATGACCTCCTGAGTGTCTCAGCACCCCCTGGAACGTCCGCTCCATGCCAAGTGGGCAGTATTGATTACGCTACTACAGGATAACAAGCAGATCCATGAAGTAAGCACCAGAACTAATTGGGCCTGCTTTGCTATAGATTCAGGTTTTCTGGCTGAGCAACTTGTGAATTGAATTAAACCAAAAATGTGACATTTGTGACTTCCGTGGGTCTTGGGCATTGTTGTGGTTTTTTTTGAGAGCCTTCTCTGGGCATTTGGGGTCATGAGCCCAAGAGCCAAAATGCCCAGTGCACACTGCAATGACCATTTTTACTAACACAAGGAGAAACAAGAGAGGGCGGGGGGGCAATGACAAGAAAGAGAAAAATAAGTGAATTAATATTCATTTGATGACAACCATGTGCTGGGCACTGCATGAGGTGCTTTACGTCTTTAAATTTTTTGGCGCCAACTGAAGCAATTTTTATTAGACCCTTTTTACATGGTGAGTAATTTGGAATATTGGTATTTCTAATTTGGCTTTTAATCTTGTCAAATGAGTCTGCTTTTGCCGAATATGAAGGGAGCTCAGGATGATGTTTAGCTAGGATTCAGACAGGTCTGACAACCTGGCAAGGGAGACCTGCCAGAACATTTGTGCAATAAGACTGAGGAGACTCCTACAGAGAACTCATACTCAAGGAGTTGGAGGACAACAGGCATATGTTTGTTGAGTAGCTAAGATCCATTTCCCACCTCTTTCTTATTGAAAGCACCTAAATATTGGCAGGAATATCAATACACGTAATTGGACATTTGTTTCCCTAGCCTACCTTGAAGGTAAGAGTGATTACATTACTGAGTTCAGGCCAATAAGACACGAACGGAAATCTACAAGGAAATTCAGAGAACTTCCACTTTCCAAATAAAAGGGGAGAAATGAAAATGGTACCACACTCTTCTATCTTATCTGCCTTAAATATGGATATGGTATCTGGAGTGGCGGCAGCTACCTTATGACCATGAGGCAACAGTATGAAGGAAGAAGACCAAAAGATTGAGCAGGGAATTGCGTGATGTTATTACTTTCCTCATCCGCACCAACAACCGTCTACCTCCAGAGTCATTGTTGCATGACAAAATTACCTACTGTTGATTTAAGCATCCATTGTTGGATTTTTTTCTTTGACTTAAGATCAAACCTATACATAATTGATATACCCGGCAATAAAGCCTTCCGTGGATTGGGAAGGAGGTTCTCATAAACCATGGATCTATTCCTCTGATTTCTCTCCCTTTCCCTTTGCACGCTGGACCATTGTCAAAGTATTGAGGAAAGCAGGGGACTCATGTACAAAATAAAAGCTAACAGAGCTCCTCTCCTGAAAATACTGTATCCCTCTAACAATCTTACTTCAAAGAGAGAGAGGTGGTGTGAGTTAGGGCTCTTTAGGTTCAAAGTGATAGAAAAGGTACACAAATTGATTTGAGCAAAATGAAGAACCAATTGGCTTGCATAACTGTCAATCCAGGGGCTGGTCAGGCTTCAGGCACACTGGATCCATGGGCTCAAAGGACATCATCAGGCCTGGATCTGTCCCAATTTCTCTACTGTATTTACCCTACATTGGCATCTCTTGGAAAGACTCTCTCTTCACTGCAGACCACTAGCTCCAGTCTTGCATTCTGAGAACAGCAAACCCAGCAGAGAGGTAGCAAGCACCTCTTTCCTGGTCATGTCACAAAAAAGGTGAGCTTCCTTTGCCAACTTGGGTCACGTGCCACCCCGGAACTGGTGCAGGAAGTAGAAGAATCAGACCTACTCAAATTACATGGACTGATTATGGGTACAGGTTGTTTTCCCAAGGAAAAATATATTCCCAAAAGGTATAAGGAATTCTCTGCAGGCAAAAGGACACCATCACTACTGAGATGCTCTTCCCAGCCCTAGTACTTAATACTAAAAATTCTGGGTCCCAGGAAACTCCATAATTCAGCTGTGTGGGAACATTGACACTCCCTGAATTTAAAAAAAAAATCAGACAATTTCAAAAAAGACCTCAGACAGTAATGGTAGGTGAAACAGGCTTCTGAGGGGAGTGCATTTAAGATTTCATCTAGAGATATTACCAGAGTCTGATGTCTTCTATCAGTAGATAGAATCTGAACCATGGGCTATTTGGCTCATGCATTACTACAGCTTCTTTTGTTCCCAAAGGCTAGTAAGAACAATGAATTGGACCATCGTCTGACAACTACTGAGTGCCTGCCACATGCAAGGTAGTTAGTGGGCTAAGGAATTGTGGGCAAATCAAATACTAGAAGACATGCCAGTCCTCACAGATTTTACAAATATATTCATCCAAGTACAGCTAATAATGCAAAGCAGAACATGCAGAGGACTGGTACTGCTTGTGCAGAAAAAGAAATAGTAATGAAGGCTGAGCATGTCAAGGAAGAAATCACAAAGAACGAGTATTTAGGATGCAGAAAGAGATATTTCCTTGTCATGAAAAGAGAACCCTTCTACAAATCAAGACTTTACTCTCATTATTTCTCTTTTCCAAACATCTCTGAGCCAGCAGTACAAAGGCCATGTTTGACTTTCCAGAATTTACCTGCTCCTCAGGACTGACCCAAGGGAGGGCCGGCAGAAGTGACCCCCAGGGACTCTGCAGAAACAGAGCTCACCACAGTGGGTGGGCTGAGATGGTGCCTCCCAGCAGGTACAGAGTCCCAGAGGTCACAGGAGCACACACAGAGCTGGTCGACAGGCCATCCCACTCTCATCTGATGTGATCAAACAAACAGCAGCTGCAGGAGAAAGGTGGGTCCTGCTCACAGGACATGTGGGGTCAAGGGGAGGGCACTTTGCTTTCTCAGGATAGAGGATACTTGAGTGTGTTTCACTTCTGGGGAAAAGGTTCCATTTAGGAGGCAGACATGTGCACACAAGAGGAATAATTGATTAGAGCAGGATTTCTGAGGAGGCGGGAGAGTTCCCAGAGTGCAGGGGAGCTTTGGCTTCAGACTGAGTAGGAGATGTGTGAGTAATTCTCTTGGAGGAGGAAAGCAGGTTCAGCTGGCCCAGCCATGCACTTGGTGGTCAAGAGCAGAAATTCCAAAGTCGAGCAGAAATTCCAAATTCAAGTAGAGCTAGGCTCAAATCCCAAGTCCCCACTTCTAAGCTGGGTAAACTTGGGCTCCCTTTCTTCATCCAAAAAAAATAAGAATTTTATATTTCCATCCTAGCATTCGTTATCTTAAAGACTGTATGAAATAATGTACACAGAAGGCTGAACTAATAGGAAAGAGTCTAACGTGAACCCTAAGAAACATAGCAATAAAAAAGGATGAGGTATATCTTTACGAGTAAGCATGACAAGATCTGTAAGACATACTTCTGAATTTTTAAGACAGGAAATTACAAAGTAAAATATAAAGTAGCATAACATTTACATTTAAAAATCCATATAACAGCAGTGGATTGAAAACCATGATATATGGATAAATCTCTGAGCTCATCATTACAGAAAAAGAAACCTAGTAAGAGAAGAAACTTTCAAGGATACTAAGTATCCTTATTTTGAAAATGTTTCATTATTTTGAAAATAAGTAAATAAAGAATAAAATCAAATATTTCTCTTTGAATTCCCTATTCAAATTGTACTTCAGGGTAACCAAATACTTGATAAGGGGAAGGCTCTCAGAATATTCCAGCTAATAAAGAAGAAATAGCAGAATTTGAATAGCACCATTTGGCAACCCTCAATGAATGAATATATCTGACGGATGAGCATCAGTAGATGCCAACATCACAAAAAGAAAAACATCCAGAAATTAGGCACCTGCTTATAGAAGAACGCAACACCTCCTATGAAGGAGTTCTGTAAAACACTCAAGTCTGAATCTGATCCCACCTCTAGAAGCAATGACCAATCTACAGGAAAGATAAAGATAGAGGAACATGATAAATAACACCAAGAAAATGATGACATTCAAATCCAGACTGTGGGAAACTCTCAAGACAAAGCCCAGTTTCTCAAAAATAAAACAAAATAAAAAACTGTAACAGGAACAAAAAGCAAGAAAACCTAAAGATTAAAAAGAATTTGAAAAGTCACCCAATGATATGTATGAGCCCCATTTGGATCCTGACTAAACAAGCAAATCGTTAAAAGAAATAATGAACAGTGGAGGCATTTTGATTACAACTAAATGTTTAAAATACTTAAGTGCTATTAATTTTTTGGCACCTGTCTGGGATGGGGTCCCTGGAGGCAGTCCCTGAGACAAGAATCTATATGCCAGTGTTTCATTAAGGAATTTTTCTCCCAGGAAACATTGGTAAGGGAGTGGAGGAAGGAAAATAGAGAAGCAGAAGACATCGGGCAAAGGTACAATTTGGGGCAAAGTCCCAGCCTCAGCCCAATCCTGTAGGGCGCTCTGGAGGGCAAATTACATTACAGTTTGTTCCACTGTGAGGTAAGGAGCTGGCGTTCATAGCCAGGTACCAGTCACTGGCTGTGAGAGAGGAGTGGTATAGGGGCACTTCTGGCTCTTGGTAAGTCTGGAATGGTGACATATTCTACATCACCCCATCTGGAGGGCACAGTCTTAAATGTGGAAATGCCTCATAGCAATTTCCTCAAAGCCTAGGGCCCCTTGTGCAGATCAGCCCCTGGAGCAGGCTGTGCTTGAGGGAGTGTCCTCAAGCTCCCTGAAGAACTTATGCAAATCTGAGCTAAAAGTGGCATCTCCTTAAGCATTTTTAATGGATAACTTTCTAAATGTATCACATCACAGAACTGAGGTCAATGAAGAAAGTATGCTGAATATAATTTAAACTTTACTAAATGACTTCAGGTGACCTAAAATATGTCCCATAGAATACAAGCTCCAAAGAATGCTGTAGGAGACACACAAACAGGATTCTCCGACCAATGACGTCTGGGAAAAGAGAACCCAAAGTTAAGCAGGTGCCTTTTGTACAGGGCTTCCTGGAGCTGTTAATGTGCTGATGAGCAGTACATATCCCTCAAAGGCAAGGATTTCCCAAACCAATCATGTCCATCCTCAATTCTAAGATACACATTTTTTCCCATTTTAATATCCCTGAAATCCGATGCATCTTACATGGATCTTATGAAATAGGGATGAATGGCTACATAACTAAGTTTTTCATGTACAACCCAGCTTCTCATGCCCCAAGTCCAAGTCCATCCTCAACAAGCTCAATGGGAACTCAATGGCCTACTGTGTGCCCACTGAAGACCTACTATGCACCTGTCATGGAGGTCTGTTTTCAAAGTGGCTTCCACCAGACACAGAGGAGCTGATCTCTTTCTTCATACCATAAGAAATTTGGAGTTTCATATGATCTACTAGTACCAGACATTGGGGTGAATGTCTAAGCTCCCACGTAGTCTGGCATATTCCTATCAAGATAGCAGGAACCCCCCCGCGCAGAGGCTCCTGTAGAACCTCTCAGTTTTGACCGACTGGCAGGCTCATGCCGACAGCCCATCCCTGGGGTCCAGGCAGCCTCCCAGCAATGCCCACACACCTTATGACTCAATATCAAGGTTCTTTGGGGGGTCTTGACTTCCGTCACCTTCTCAACTGTCCCTGTCCCTTCTTGACACCTTTTGTCCTGCTTTATAACACATTGTTCCTCATCTGCTGCAGGCTGAGTCAGGGAACCAAACCTGCTAGAATGGAGTGTCAACTGTGAATCAAAGAGTTCTGAATAAATGTCTGAGGTCATGATGAGGGTTCTGGACTTGCTTAGGCTTCACAGTGTGGTCAGTGGGTAGGGAGACGTGGGATCATGGAGCAGGGGCCAGGAGAGCTGACCTTGCTTTCAGGCTGGACCCTGAGGGGGTGCCCATTCGTGGTCACCCAAAGGGGTGTCCTAATGTTGGTGTTAGGTCAGGCAGATCTCCTCTATGAGGAGCTCCTACCCTGGGGCAGGGAGGGAGTAGGGCTCAGGGGGAAGATAATGCAGACAGTCAGGAATTCCTGAGGTCTTTCTGGGAGGAGCAGCAGGTTCCCAGTGATGAGGAACTGAGAGTGCACCCCCAGCTGGAGACTGAGATGAGGGGCACTGCTGCCCCAGGCTGGGGAGCAGGAACAGAGAACTGGACCCTGCAGGGCACACGGGCACTAAACAGGAGAGACAGAGGCAGCTCGGCTGCCACTTTCTGAGAATCACTCAAGCTCCAGGGTCTCCTGCCCCTGAGGTAGTGGTCCCAAAGACCCCAGGAGCCAGGCAAGTCCCCTGGGAACCAGACAATGAACCCCTTAGTGACAGGGGATGGCTGAGAGAGCAACTCCTGCCACCCACCCCCACAGCCCCCCAATCTGAATTTTTGAAATCCACTCTGCCGGACAACCACAGCCCCTCCGGGGAGACCAGCACCAGCAGGGAAACAGATTCCCGATAGGAGAGGCTCCCAGTGACCACCTGAGGCAGGTTGGGGTGACAACAGGTCTGACAGATGCCTCAGCTGCACTGGAGACAGCCACAGCCCTCCCTCAGATCCTCCTTTGCTCACAGGCAGCCCAAGGCTTACCTCAGTGATGAGGGGACATTCCTGCTTGAAGTTCTCCAGGGACCCAACCTCCCTCTTACTTGATGACGGACCTGGGCTAAGGACGCTGCAGCTGTAACCCTGAGTCATGAGGGTGATGACAGTGGCCAGTGCCGGGGCTTTTTGATCAGTCTCACCTGGTAACTCTGGAGGCCATCCTAGGAGTGTGATCTCACCTGGACTTCTAGTTTTGGGTTTCTTTGAAAGAATCATCTTCCTGAGGTGACGCTGGACTTGAAATGACAAGGAGAGAGATAAGGGGAGATGGACATTTGATCTAGTCATTTGACCCTCATCAGACTGACAGAACTCTCTTCAAAGAAATTATAGTAAACCTCCCTCTTTTCAGCCCTCTGCTCTGTGGAAAAGCAGCACATGGACAAGAGTGTTCATTCACTGCTGTGTTTGTACAGCTGGGCACCCTCTCCAGTGTCCTGCTCTCACACTGCCCAAAAACCTCTCCCTGTGGGCCCTGTTCCCTAGACTTACTTCCTGTCAGGTCCTTCCACTCCTGCGCCTTCCTCGGAAGTAGGAGCCAGCTCCTCTGAGAGAACACGGCCGGCTCAGGGCCATCCTGGGCCAGCAGTCATCCACCTAGCGAGCAAACATTTACATTACACTTGCTGTGTGCCAGGCCCTGGCCTGAGTACTCCCATAAGTACCAACTCATTTCATCTTCATAGTAACTCAGTGACCTAGGTACTAGTATTATCCCTATTTATGGATGAAACCGAGGCACAAGGAGTGATTTATCCAATTTCCCCAGAAGCCAGAACTTGCATGCTGTAGGTCCTCATTAGTTCTTGAACTGATTGCATGTGTGTGTGATAAAAGAGAGAACCCATACGTCGGGTGCATAGAACTGCTCCCATATTATCACAAGCAGAACTTAGTTTGTGCATATTGCTTCTCTTTAAAGACAGGTCTCAGGATGCCCGGGTGGCTCAGTCAGTTAAGCATCTGCCTTTGGCTTAGGTCATGATCCCAGGGTCTTAGGATCAAGTCCCACATGGGGCTCCTTGCTCAGGGGGGAGCCTGCTGCTCCCTCTGCCTGCTTCTCCTCCTGCTTGTGCTCTCTCTCCCTCGCAAATAAATAAATAAAATCTTAAAAATAAATAAAAATTAAATTAAAAAAATAAAGACAGGTCTCTACTGGAGCAACTAGGTGGCTCAGTGGGTTAAGCATCTGACTCTTGTTTTCAGCTCAGGTCATGATCTCAGAGTCCTGAGATCCAGTCCTGTGTGGGGCTCCATGCTGAGCACTGGGCATGCAAGATGCTTAAGGTTCTCCCTCTCCCTCACCCTCTGCCCCTCCTCAACCCCCACAAGTGCACATGCTCTCTCTAAAAGAAAGAAAAAAAAAAGACAGGTCTCTATGGCTTGAGTAGGCATTTGCTTAAGGTGGAAAACAGACCAGGTGATATTTTGAGGACTCTCTAAAAGGATATTTACTAACAGTGCGTGGTATGCCAAACACCGTGCTAAGCTCTTCCCTACCTTACTTCATTTTAAGCCCTTATCAGTCCAGTGATGTCAAGTCTCTTCATTGCACCCATTTGAGGGTTGAGGTAACTGAGTCTTATAGGGATTAAGTGATTTGCCCAGGATCCTATAAACATGGTCTTTCTAACTGCAGACCCCAGTTCTTAGCCCTTCACATTAAATACTGAGGTGGTAAAGGGATAAGGACTTATTTGAAGCGAGGAGAGTGGTTTATTGCCCTTATTTGGTAAATAAAATAGATGCACTTATCAAATTGGCCATGATGAAAAAATAACAACAATTTTAACTGTTGGGGAGAGTTTGGGGAAATAGCTACTCAAATCCCTCTTGGGAGAAGGTAAATTGGTACACATTTTCTGGAGTGCAGTTCAACACAGAAGCCCTTAAAAAAGTGACTATGCTTTAATTCTGTAATCTCATTTCTAGGCATTTTGCCTAAGAATATAATTGGGCAATTATACAGACATATGTGCAAAGCTGTTTACTATAGAAGTTATTACAATAGCAAAAATCTGGGAAAATCAACCAACAATAGGCAATTATTTAAACAATGGAAGGCGTGACAAAATACTTACACATCCATTGAAAGTGCTGTTGTAAACCTATATACTGACAAGAAATGACACACGATTTATTTAGGTTGAAGTAAGCAGGTTACAGACCAAAAATAATAATTTTTGCATGAAAAAAGCCTGCAGAACAACCCACCCACAATGTCAGTAAAGGTTATTTCTGATTAGTGAGATTTTAAATAACATTTTTTCTCCTCATTAGCTGTATTTTCCCCTATAAAATAATAATTGTACAATTCTCCCCAAAAAATATTTTTTTAAGATTTATTTATTTATTTGAGGGCAGGGGAGAGGCAGAGGGAGAAGAAGAGAGAGACACTGAAGTAGACTTCATGCTGAGCCTGGAGCCCGACCCAGGGCTCGATCTCATAATCCTGAGGTCATGACCTGAGCTGAAACCAAGAGTTGGATGCTTAACTGACTGTGCCACCCAGGTGCCCCAGAACAAAAAATATTTTTAAAAGGGAGCCGTAGAGCATAGAAAGAGGAAGTCCATGGAATGGTCCTGAGGAGGAAACAGCAAGACTCGAGTCCTGAGTCCCATAGGAAATCCCATACTGCACAACGGCTAATTGCCATCAAGACACATCCTGGCCTGGACATCAAAGTGGATGAGAGAGATGTAAAAGAACGTATCAACCCAAGAACCATAAAATTCTTGATATTAGCCAATCATGAAAGCAAATGTAGTGGGAGCTTGTTCCTTTCCACTCTGTGATTGGGGAATTGATTCTAAAGCAGTAACCGCCCCTCCAGCAGAGAGGCCTGCACCCAGCAGGCCCAGCTGACAGGGCAGGGGATCATAAGCAATGGCAACCTGCATGCCCTCAGGTCAGAGGAGCAGCACCCAGCATGGGCAGACACGAGGAAATAGCCTGGGCTCTAGGGTGACTGGGACACCCAATGACTGCCGACGGCCCCACCCCATCTCTCTGGGAGCCCCCTGCTTTTAGCATCATAAAGTGATCACTTCCTGGGATGCTAGGGGATTAGACTCCAAGAGTCTGGGCTTGCAGGGAAAGGGCTCATTTCATATCTTGCTGGTAGACGTGTGAATGGTGATGGCCTTTTTGTGAAATCATCTGGAAACATCCATTACAGTGAACTGCGTGTATACCCAGCAGTTCTACTCCCAGAATCCATCCCCCAGAAATAACAGCCCCAGTTCAGGAAAATGCCTCTCAGTGGGTCTAGTCCAGTATTTGCAGTGTGTACTACAGTCAGAGTCCTAATTTCCAGATGTCGCTGGTACAGGGAGACCTAATAAGGTGACCAGAAAAAAATTCCAAAGTAGGGTGTGGGGGAAGGAAAAGTCCAAGTTGAAAGAGGCATGAGGTGTCCCCACACAGGACAGAAAGCACCATGAACTGTGGAGGCAAGGGGCATGATCCAATCCCACTCTAGGGCTAGGAGGGCTGGTATTTTAACACATATCTCAGATTTGTTTCAATGAGGTACGGTAAGGCACACAGATGGGGAATGTCTGTCACGGGGGAAGAAGCTTTTGGAGTCCTAGTTCTCTTGAAACAGAAGGCTCTCAGTTGGTTGGCAACGACAGTTGCACTCCCAGGCAGGTCCTTCACTGTCTCTAGGAATTGGCTAATCTGGGAGGGTTAGCAAGGTCTCAGATATCAAAATATCAGAATAAAAAGACATGCTTGATTCAGCCAGCCAGTCCCCATAGTTCAGTGGCTCAAATTCCTCCACCTAGGTCCAGAAAGCGGCCGAGACAGAATCCTAGCAAAGTGCCTGTCCTACAGGGACCAATATGCCAGGGGAAAGAAAGCCAGAAGTATCAAATTGTGCACTGGAAACTCAGAGGCACAGAGAGGAGACTCCGACTGCCTACTGTCGGGAAACTTAACTTCTAGATTTGGGATTATGACCCAATTTCAAGACCCAACATGCCTGGCGGAGGCCCAATGTGACAAGCTGCTGTCTTCTCTCAGGGTGATATTTCTCTGCAAGCAATATCCTGTGGAGAGAAACCAGAGCCCGAGGCCCCCAGGGGGATAAAGAAGGCAATAACAGAGGGAGAGAGATTCTTCCCTCTCTTTGTGCCAAGCCTAAATTCCAAGGAGCTGGGTGGTCTTGGAGACTCAGGGGTAGGTCAGGAAATGAAGCATGCTCTGAATGGGAAGTCTGACTTCTAATGATGCATGTGCATATGAGAAAGGAATGAGTCATTGCTTCCACCCAAACCCACTCACCTGCACTCCTGGCCCAGCCAAGGTGGACCGTGCCTTCTGGTGGGTAGGGCCATCTCACTTGCTGCAATAACCTAAAAGGGACAGTTGATATTGAACTAGTCTGAAAATTTAATAGAGAGATGTTTGTCTTCATTTCAGCCCAAAGCTGGATCCCACTTCAAAGCATTTGTAATACTTGCACAGAAGCAAGATACCTGCCTCTCCTACATGACCGGCATTTCAGATGGTTGGGAAAAGAATGGGAATGGCCCCTCTGGGCCACCAATGTCCTTCTTTAATGGGATTTTCTTAACTGTAAGGGCCCTGCCCAACTGCCACCTTACCCAGCCCACCATATTGCCTCACTCAGCCCCTGGAGTCCCCACAGCGCAGTCCGAGGCAACACCCGAGGCCCTCGGCTGTGGGAAACTCCTTGATATTCCTGGATTTTGCCTGAAAAAGTCCCAGCTTGAACTGCCCAGCCCACTCTCATTTAAGGAGACACCTTATTATCTAGGCTGGTCTTTGCCTGCTGGGATTAATGTATTTGGGCTGAGACCTCACTGCTTTCTGGCCCTTTCCCTCCAGAACATGCTGTGCCCACTACTTGCTTATCAGAAGAGCTACCCTTCTCTACGTGTCACTAATCTACACCCTGCCCCCTAAAATGGCACAGACATGTAGCCCCTGCTTGTTATTATCTAATGAAATGTGCTAAGGGCGCCTGGGTGGTTTGGGTAGTTGAGTCTGCCTTTGGCTCTGGTCATGATCTCAGGGTCTTGGGATCGAGACCAGCATCTGGTTCCTCACTCAGAGGGGCATCTGCTTCTCCTTCTCCCTGTGCTCCTCCTCCTGCTCATACTCTCTCTTACTCAGAAACGAAGAAAGAGAGAGAAAGAGGGAAGGAAGGAAGGAAGGAAGGAAGGAAGGAAGGAAGGAAGGAAGGAAGGAAGGAAGGAAGGAAGGAAAAGGAAAGGAAAGAAGGAAGGAAGGAAGGAAAGAAAGGAAGGAAAGAAAGGAAGGAAAGAAAGGATGGAAAGAAAAAGAGAAAGAAGAGAGAAAGAGAGAGAAAGAGAGAGAGAAAGGAAAAGAAAAAAAGGAAAGAAAGAAAGAAAAGGAAGGAAGGAAGGAAGAAAGAAAGAAGAGCAAGATGGCGGAGGAGTAGCAGACTGAGATATCATAGGTCCCAGGAGTTCAGCTGGACAGTTAATCAAATCATTCTGAATACCTACAAACTCAACAGGAGATAGAAGAGAAGAACAGCAATTCTAGGAA
>JAPYYM010001971.1:0-12818 GCA_028534135.1 Potos flavus
TCAGCATTTTTATAAATGTACTGCTCCAGACTCAGAACGATCCTTTTCTTAACCCTCTATCAAGGAAATGTCCTGGCCATTTTTCCCTTTTCTTTAGATTTAGAAACAGTATCCCACCACATTCATTAAGATATAAATATCCACACTCCTCCTTCTTTTAAAGCAGCCAGTTTTGACTTTTTTCCCCCCCTAACTTAAAAAAGCGGGAACAAAGAAACTTTGTAAAGAAATAAATTATATAGTATGGGCAACTCACTTAGATACATATCAAAATACTGCCGAAGGCTCTGTGATGCATGCTCTCTCCCTGCCCAAGCAGCCCCCGCGTGTGTGTGTGTCCCGAAACAGACAGGAGAGAACATTTCTCAGGCCTGGGGTACAAATCCTATGTATTGAGGGACAGAAAATGGGATTAAAGTCCTTTCTGGAAAACATACATTCATGACAAAAGATATTTAAAGAGGAGGAAGCCCCTTTTCTTTGCGATCATAAATCTTTTATTTTATAGTATTTTCCAATTGTCTTAAACCTCACTTACATGGGAAGAGAAGAAATCCAATGAAATTTACCTCTCACTTCTCTTGGCTCTGTTTTCCCTGACTTGTTCGCTCAACTTTGAACTACAGTTGGTAGGATCTTAGATTTTTAACCATGTTACTTGAAACTTGGAGAAAAGCAAAATCAGTTTGTTGGGAAACTATCTGTAGCAGACTCTCTTTTGCCCCCCACTTAATTTGGGCCCTGTATTCATGGTAACCAGTGGATGCAGACAGATTGGGAGTAGTTTTCTGTGGGCAGGTGAGCACCGGGGGTCTGGGGGGCAGTCGGGAAGGAGGCAGGGAACTGGGTCCCGGCCGGGAGACATCGGGGATTGTGTTGTGTGCCGGTTGTCGTCTGAGTTGTGGAAGCAGGATGACATGCTTTCATTCTCTTGCCATTCCAGGTTTTTTACTATTAGTCAAGTGTATGATTTTCAGTTCTTTGGTTATGACGGACACCATGACAAACAAAAGGGAAAGAGCCAGTGACGATGGGGTTCGGTGAGGAGAGCAAGTCGGGGCTTGGAGAACATGTCGCCCTCTTAATTAGCCAGCCTAATGATGGAAGGGCGGCGATACGGATTGATGAATTGATTACTTACGAAGAAAGTATTAGTCTCAATGGTCGGAAGAAAGTTTATTAGGAAGACTGCTACTGATCTTCTTCGTCTTTTCTGTTTTAAGCTTGGTGTGGTTTCTGAAATATGATAACTCACTTGTATGTCGTGTGTTTGAGACGGTAGCGGGGGATAGCATGTAAAGTAATGATACTTCCCTGATTTGATGCACTCTGAAAATCATGATATACCTCTAGGCAAAAAAATAAGCATGACCATAAAAATCAAAACAGAAATAAATACAGCAAAGACTTTTTTACTCATACACGCAGAGTCACCATCCCTGGGTGGCTTTGTGTAGAGCAGGGGTTCAGTGTCAGTGAATGTCATGCGTGGACAGAGGGATCCACACCCTCACTGTAGTTTTGCAGACTTACTATCTACCTGACTTGTCACCCTGTTAGCGTCCGTGTGTGTATTTCTGTATATTTCACTCACAAATCACACGACCGCACGGACACATATGCCAATCCCAAATGCAGCTTGGTTGATCTTCAAATGTAGTATTTATCTGTCTGCAGACCTAACTATGTGCTTGCCATATCATTACTAGCTCAGGGGGAATCATTCAAACCAATGCAATTTACTCAATATTGGTCAGTTTGACTCCTGACCCTGGTCCCTCAGCAGCGTATCCTTGGCAACCTCGCCGTGTGTAAAGTCGGGATGTGCTCATTGGTCTCATCTGTGACAGCTTGCTAAAGGCTGCTCAACATAGCCTGGGCTTTTCACAGAAAATTAGAAATCCAATAATATACTATATTCTGATCCGATTGGTATTTACACCAGGAAAGCTGCAATCGTGGGGGTGCTTTCCAGACACTGCGGTAGGAACCACAGAACCTCTGGTTAGTTTCTTGCCTATGTCATGCAATGGGAGTTATTCCCTTTGTTGTTTTATTTTGGGGGAAGGGGAAGGACTTAGAGAATGTTTTATCACCTGTTTGAGAGATCAGGGCACCAGAAAGGTACAAGCTGATCCGAATATTGGCAGAATGAACCAGGAAATTTCATGGAAAATACCTCTCAGAAAATACAGAACGTTTTCATTTTTGTATTTTAAACAAGCTTATGTAGGAGAAGGCGGGCGATGTGTATGTGTATAACTAAGAAAGTGCAGAAGTGGGCAATGTGTAAATCTAGGATGGAATGCCTGGACTGACGAAAAAATTCTGAAAATACCATTTCTGTGGAGGCTTTTGTCGCAAATAACAACTCAACTCAGTGTGGTCTGTCTGCTGCTATAACACGTTTCCTAGCAAGCCGTGGGGAGGTCAGAGGTGGTGAATTATTCTGGAATGAATACTTAGACCAGCACTCCAGAGAATGGCTCGTTGTCTCACACATATCGCCCAAATTTCATGCACAGAGACGTCACTGGGCTGCCACTGAAACATTGTTTTATTTTATGTTTTATTTTCTTTTTTAAGATTTAGAAGTAGCAATGTTCATTTTCCTATAAGACAAACTGGCACTGAGGACTATCACTAGAGTCCTGATGAGTGACGTAAGGCCTCCTTCCACGGTCAGGAGAAGAACATGGCTCTAGACAGTGGCCTCTCCCAGGAAAAAAGTTCAGAAGTAAGCAGAGAAACCCAGTGGGGGACAGACAGGGGGAGGGAGGTGGGCTCTTCTCCACGTGCCAACTGCACCTTCATACTCAGCTTTTCCAGAGACAAGGATTCTAAACTCTCTGCAAGGGAGGAAATGTGTCCCTGTCCCCGAGCAGCGAGGCTGATGGCCAGAAGGACGCCGCGATGGAAGAACTCTCACGTCAATGAATGTGATTTGGGGGCATTTGTCTTGTGTCGAGGCAATCCAGCTACTATTTAACTGCTGTGAAACCCTATCAGGGCTCTCTGCTGAGGCAGAGAGGGACGTCTTTGGCACGTCTTTGGGAAGTCGGCCCTGACTCCCGATCCTAACGGCCCCCGCCCCCACTCTCCAGAATGTGTTTCCCTCCTGTTGACGTGACGCCAACATTGTGCTTTTTCTTCCTAAGACCCCTGACCGAGATCCCGGGCACCTGTCTTCTCACGAGGGACCAGATCGCCGGGTCCTCCGCCACGCTGACTGGTACCCAGAAGCTGCCACGACAGCACAGAAGAGGCGCTCGGGGCAAAGGCCCGGGATCCCACTGTCGTTCCTCCTCTCTGCCTTTCCTGTCTCCCCAGCGCAGTTACCAGTCAGGTGCGGGTTGTGTTCGGGAGGAACCCCACCTTGCCCGCACGCGGGCCGCGATGCTCCTCGGAGGGCTCTCGGGCCCACGTTGTCTGCGTTCATGGTCACTGTGGAAGGCATGGCCCTCTGCGTTTCCAAGTTCAGTCTCCTGAGCCAGAATGAGATGGCACGGGGGCTTGAACCGGGTGGGGCTGGGCGCCCCCGCCGCCCTTCGCTCGGGGAGGCACAGCCTCGAAGGCTGGTCCCGGGAGGGGCAGCGGCTGTGCCGGACTTTCTACCAACACCCACCCACCCCCGGGCCAGGTGGGGACCGGTGTGTCCACTAAGGCCCTAACCCGTTTGATAAACACAGTCATTTCTTGTTTTATGATGAGAATAAAGTCTATATGTATCTTAGGGCGCCTGGGTGGCTCAGTGTGTTAAAGCCTCTGCCTTGGGCTCAGGTCATGATCTCAGGGTCCTGGAATCGAGCCCCGCATCGGGCTCTCTGCTCAGCGGGGAGCCTGCTTCCCCCTCTCTCTCTGCCTGCCTCTCTGCCTACTTGTGATCTCTCTCTCTCTGTCAAATAAATAAATAAAATCTTTAAAAAAAAAAAAGACCGCTGTTTTTTCAGCTATACTTTTTTACTGATATCAGGATTCAGTAAGAAAACAACAAGTAGATTTTGGAGTTTCCACTTTAAATAAGGCAATGGGAGTTACAGTGAAGAAAACACGCCTCTTGCCCTCGAGTTGCTGATATTTTTACTACAAATAATTTTACCCTCCTATTATTTTATACATTACTCTTACATGAGACTAAAAAAAATCTTTAAAAAACTTATGTGTTCCTAAATTTTTGTGTTTGAGACGAATTTCACACTTACCAAATATGTATTTTTGGAATGATCGAGTTGCTTAGAAAGCTGAGCCTTTTAACAAAGGGTACAGGGAGTGGCAGGTGTCCTGTTTTAGCCTCCCTACAAAACAGCCACCAAAAAAACAACAAAATTACACAGTATCCATAAAATTGCAGAAATTTTCTGTAAAATCAAACCCGTGGATCATAAACAAATTCCCACGCATACAAACCCTGGCTCGTAGAGGGTGCACAATCCATTTCTTTATAAAAGAAGGTGGCCCCAGCCCTCAGCCCTCCCCTAGACCTGCTGTCACCCCACGTCCCCTGGTTGTGGAACCACGACTACCTGTGCGAGGGCTAAGTCCCTGGAAAACAAGTGGTGGAATTTGTAGTGTGTTACATCAGGGAAGGACTTTATAAATCTTCTGGCGCTGGCGTGGGCATGAAGACTTTTGGTATGTGACCTCTGATACGAGCATTGATCAGAACTTTCCATTCCAGGCAGTAAAAAGCAAGGCCGGGCTCTGGCTCTCCATTAGTTCCAACTTAAAACGGGACCGAATTACATGTTTTCACGGCCGGAGCCACGCTTTTCTACCATCACACTTAGGAGACAGCTATTTCCATTTGCCACGCTGGCTCATTTTTAAAGAACAGTAACAGAAATCGCAAGAACATTTAAAACTTGGAGAGAAAAGCAGGACACGGAGAAGGACTAAACTTAAGCAGTTGCAGACAGAGATTTTATTGTGGGAGGAAGACGCAGACGATGCATCTTCATTCCAGACCTAGCGTGTGTAAACGAGAGAACCTCCAGGAGAGAGGCTGCTATTTTCGAACCAGCATGTCATTTACACTTTGTTATACTTCGTTATTCATATATGAACCCACCCAAGTATCTGAACATGATACCTAGGTTATTCAGAAGCTCTGCGCGCGTGTGTGTGTGTGTGTGTGTGTGTGTGTGTCTTTCAATGTATCTTCTTGATAACCTCATCAAGCACTTGGATAGGAGATATTTCTTTAGGTGTTATAAACAAAAGCCTCCTACCGTTTACTCCTCACATAATCTCTTTACAACCCTGTTCCTTAAAATCTTGATTATTAAAAAAAAAAAAGAAAAGAAATTCTTGCTCCTTTCCCACGGGTTCAAATTAACTAAAAGAATTATGTCTTCAACTTTTATAAATTATCAAATATTTTTATTTTATCCAATTGATTTCCAGAACTCTATTCTAAGAAACGTTCAAATTTATGTTTTTATACAGCTGGACTTGGTGACTCATTTGTTTCATGGTCTAAATTAATGTTTTTTCATCGATGACCAAATCAAATATAATGGTCATTGAGATAATATAACCCATCATTGTATTATGTATTTCAATACACTGAATATACAATTCAATACATTCAATACATTCAATACATTATGTATTTCAATACACTGTATTATGTATTAGGATAGAAGTTTTATAGCTATTAAGCACATTTTGTACGTATTTATGACTGGACAGAGTTTAAATTAATTGGATCTTTTATAAATCATTCTAAAATTAGATGCATGTGTGTAGATACATAATTTTCATGTTACACGGAGTTGGAAGCAAACCCGAAAACCTACACCAACACCATATTTTTGCATGGCTTCAGCTCAGAAGAAATACCGCCAGGGCGCTGGCACAGTTGATTCTTTGTTCAGTACTGTCCAAATGAATTCACAATAAAATAAGATTGCCTTTAACAATTCTAACTTGTCTAAGGAGATTGAACTGGGGAGATTACCTTTTCATCACGCATGCACATTCTCTCTGTCGGCCACCCAGACACACACACAAAAACAAACTTGTAATGAGCGGGCACTTTGTCAAGCGCGCTCTCCATCCTTCATTAAACGACAGAAAATTGCTCCTTGCCGGATTGTCAATGCAGCCTGCCCTCCCAGAGCCCATTTGTTTTACATGTGAGCACCCAATATTGCAAGGATTTGCAGATTTTAAGTGACAAATTGTGCCCAAGGTTGCGTTGCTCTCAGAGTTGTATTCTGTCCGGCCTGTGTGGGTTTGGTTTTGCGTGGTTTTTAGCGAGAGGCGATCGTCCACGGTGAAGACACGTACCCGCCATTTACAGCAGGTTCTGCGGGCTCCCCAGCTCTGTTTCCCTGGGCATCTTTTTCTTCCGAAAAGTGTATTTAAAAGGCTCTTTGCCCCCCAAACAATCTCTATGCAAGGTGTAATATATGTGGCTAGTTGAGACTAAAAGCACAAACAAAATGGTAAATGTGTTCTTTCACGGCATTCCTTCTGTTCTTCATTAAATCTTATTGAATTTGTCATCTTTTTTAATTGCACTTCCCAGTAATGGTGCTGAAAGGATTTTTTTTTTTAATGAGTTAAAAACTTAACACTTTGCCCCCCTCTCAGAGAACAAGTCTTCTGGAGCTTTCCAGACAGGGGAGAACTTAGAAATAACAGCAACAGTGTAGCCCAATCAGGACAACACTTGGATGTGCAGGCTGAGAATCAATGTGCCTTATTGAGCTTTGCTGCTGCAGAACACGGAGGGGATAATGTATGGGCCCGGGCTCCTCTGAGCACTCATTATTTATTCATACCGAAAGATTAACCACACGACGTAATTGTTGAAATTCTATCGCAAAGGTAGATGAATGGGTGCAACTTCCAGTTGACTTGGGGGTTGGTGTGGAGAGAAGATGATAGCTTTCAATAAAGACATAGCGGGCCTCACTGCAACATTTACTCAGGTTCTGAATCTCCACCCAAACAAATGGAGACGATTTTCGGGACCGAGCCTGCAGGGGACCCGGCCCTTTAATGCCATTTACATAGCAGAGGATCATTAATTTCTAATTCACCTATTATTCACTCTCTTTAGTATGCCGTGTGGATGTCCAGGCGAGTGAAATAAATGTGGTTTCCGCATGGCTTTAGCCACCTACCATTTTGTGATTTTTTGGGGAGGCAGGGGGGGGCAAGGGAGGATGCTTTTTTGACCTTAACAGACTACTTTCTATGTAGAGCAAACTTAAGGCTCTTGTTTAGATATGATTTATGATGCTACATTAACCCTTCATTGACCTAGAAATGCCCTAATATTAAAACAGTTTGACACATAGAAAATCAAAAGCCCTTTTATTGAAAGTGCTATTGTCCGCATCATAAGTTTCCCCGATGTGAGGACACAGCCACGCCATCAATTTCCTACTACTATTGAGCACTGTATTGAAAAACTAATGGACAGAATCCTTTGTCATTTCTGTCCCAGTGACCAGCAAATAGCTCAGAGAATGTCTCTGCCTTCATATCACTTGAGGCATTTCTAAATGACACATTCAAGATAACACGTTAGCGTTTCGGGAAGAAAGCCTTCCCGGGGCTGGTGGGGCTGAGGCTCGGCGGCCTCTCTGTTTCCTCACACGCGGGAGGAGCTGTGGCTTGGCGCTTCTGTCTTCTTGCCACAGAGCTCGCCGACATGACGGGAGAGCCGGAGACCTCCTTACAAAGTCGTTAGCTGGCTTCTGCACGCACAGTCGTTTGAGCCTGCCCGGGAGTATTTTTAGAAACTAACGTGATCTTTTTTCTCTTTTCCTTTTACCTTTTAAATGTGGGCATAAATCCACATATTTCAATAACCCTGACACTTTTATAGAAAGCTCATGTTTGGTTAGAATGGATTTTTGATGAATGCCTTCCTAACAGAACAGCCGACAGGACCGTGTCTGTAAGGAAAGGTTCGGAGACGAGGTGTCTGGGGGAGAGATGTCTTCATAGGACCATGGCACCTTCACGCCGTTCACAGGGCCATTCAAATAGAGAGGGAGAAGACACGTATTTTTATGAATAGTTGCATATAAAAAATGAAACTCACACGTGAGCAAGCAGAAACAGCACTGCTTCAGAGGCCGGAGCCTAGAGACGGCGCCACCATGACCCTCGCGAATGAACTCTTGGGACAGCCCCGGACTCAGATCCCAGCCATCTGCATCTGACTGTTGCGTCCACCCGAGACGTGCCCAGCCTGTGCCCGGACGGTCACACCACCTGCTGCCTTCTGGGTGGCTGGCATGGCCCCACTTTTGCCTTGGTGACCGAAGTGCTTCTGTAATGTCCCTTTGAGTCCGTAAATGTCATTAAAAGTCTTCTGGACTTGAGTGGAAAGACCTTTCTTGGCCGTCTGAGCTCTGGGCGCCAAGCCCTCAGCTTCATCTGCCGGTGTTACCGTGACCTTCATTTGCCAGTTTTCTGGTCAACAAAGAAGAAGTCATTTTAGTGCCTTTAATACACGAGAATGTCCACCAACTTTAGAGTAATCGCACTCTCTTAGGAGAGAGAGTGGGATTTCCAGGGTGGGTATGACCTCAGTAGATCGGTGACATTTTCCTTCCTGTGAAAACCGAAGTGATGTGGGAAGTGTGTGTTTGTTGGTGGCTAGTATTCACTGCGTAGGGTCCCGTATGAACCCCCCTGTTCTTAAAATATGAAAACAGGGGTGCCCGGGTGGCTCAGTGGGTTAAAGCCTCTGCCTTTGGCTCAGGTCATGATCTCAGGGTCCTGGGATCGAGCCCCGCATCGGGCTCTCTGCTCAGCGAGGAGCCTGCCTGCTTCCCCCTCTCTCTCTGCCTGCCTCTCTGCCTACTTGTGATCTCTCTCCTCTCTGTCAAATAAATAAATAAAATCTTTAAAAAATATGAAAATGACAGTGGATTCTGAGCCTCCCTCCTCTCCCTGGCCCAGTCTGTACCCAGAGCCTCAGAAAAGGCCGAGCGCTGCCCAGCAGGGGCCTCTGGGGCCCAAGTGGAATTTTAACGGAACATATTTGATAGCTACATGGAAACTACTATACTACCCTCTTTCTTTTCTGTTGGCCTGCATTTTTCCACAAGGGGAAGAACCAATTTTTAAATTTCAAAAGAGGAGGCTTAGATTTTCTAGGCATCTTTCAAATGCACCAAGGCACCCCGGCGCCCACTTCAGCGATGACAGTCTATATGCGTGTCCCAGCTCGCAGAGCCACCGTGCTTCCTGTCACCTGCCGCGGGGGGCCCTGCGTGCTTTACGGGCGTGCCACCCACACAAGGAGACCGCCTGAGGCTGCACACCCTGTGGGCGAGGCCCTGGGCTCCGGTTCACAGCCGGCCGGCCCTTGTGATTTCCCCCCCGGGGCCAGGGCTGGGGCCACGGGGCTGCTGGAGGCGGTGAGAGCCAGGACACGCAAAGGTTACTAACGGCCTTCCCATGTGGTACACGTCCCAGCCATGGAGCTTTCTGGGGCAGAGAGCGAGGCTGGGGCAGTAGAATGCACCCCTGAGATGCAGTCCCGGGCGAGGTTCTCCCAACACGGTGGGTGGGAGGCACGTGGCTCTGCGCCGAGCAAGAAGTAAGGGAAGGAGGGACGGTCCCTGCGGCCAGGGGCACCCACTGGAAACAAATTGTGTGCGCACAGGCGAGCGGTAGGTTTAATGAGCATTAAATAAACATTTGACAAAAAACACGCTATCAATAGGTCAGAGCCCAGAGGATACCACAACAGCGTAGGATAAGAAGACTGGGTTGGATGAGACGTCTGCGGGAGGGCTGTGGCCGCCGTGGGGAGCTGGGGGGGGGGGAGGCCGGCCCGCATCCCCTCCTCCCACCAATGGGGCAGACGCCGGCCCCTTGTATCTGCGTGGTCTGGTGTAATATGCAGATGTTCAGGGTGAAAGAGCACTTTAAGACCTCAGGCATGAAATTTAAAATTGAATCCTGTCAAATCATAGGAACTCAAGTGTAATTCTTATTGTGTAGATGACAGCGAGCTAATTAGTAATACTGGAGAGAGGCGCCCTTCACCTCTGGGGTCACAAGGCAGTGTACTACCCCTTGTTTATTAGCTTAACACAAAGGGTCATTATGGTAATCCCACCCTCCCCAGGCTTTTCCCTTCTGTCCCTCTTCTTCTCTTCCTTTTTCTCTTTTTTTTCTTCTTTCTTTTTTCTTTTTTTCTTTTTCTTTTGTCTCACTTTGATTCCAGGTAAATAAAGCTTTGTGAATAAATGTATGTGAAATTTTTTTCTCATTATAATACAGCTTCAGGTTCTGCAACCTTTTAATTAGTATTTATAATGCCTTTGAAAGTATTTGCACATGAAAATTACCAAGATGGCACTTCACAAAATCCCATAGCTCTGCTCTCGCCTCCTGTTTGGAAGAGAGACACAGAGACAGAGACAGAGACAGAGACAGAGACAGAGTGAAAACAGGCTCAAGCCCATTCTTAATCCCCTACTTATGGTTTCTGTTCAAAAATTAGAGTCTCCAAGTATAATTACTTCTCTGTATCTCTTCTGGCTAAACATTATTTTTTTTCTGTACTGTACTAAACTGCCTTAGCTATTTTATAAAAGCTAAGTATTTCACTAAGCTCTTGCAATATTGAAAGAATCTATATTCTGCGAATTTGAAAACATGTCAGCCCACCTAAATTACATATTGATCAGGTTTAATTGCATGCCACCCATCAGTATTAGGTTTGAAAATTCATAAAAGAGAAATAATGTACTCTTTGTGGATGATTACTTCTGGGGCATTTAAATGAATTCCATCACTTAACCCGGGCTGCGACAGATTATTGAGTCTTACCAGCCGGCCATTCAAAGACCAATGCTACAGAGCAGCTGCTCTCCCACTACCAGAGGACGGCGAAGTGCAAACAATATAAATTTATATAGATTTTCTTTTAAGGAAAATAGCAAAGTAAAACATTAAAAGTAAACATGCATTTTTCAATCGCTTCCTGAATCACCCTCCTCATTGTCTCCCTGTATGAGCATTCGTTTTTAATTCTTTTTGGATCTCAGGCATCCTTTTATTTTAAGTAGTAATTCACATCTTAATTAATATACTGTAATCAAAGAGATAAGCAAAGATAAATGATTCGCAGCTTGGTTTTATTTGTTAAGGTTAATTTTTTATGCAAGCGCATACGAGGATTTTAATGCTGATTCTCTAGTGGACAAACCATTTAATTTTCTTTAAAAAAAAAAAATACTCCAAAGTTTTGTATTGTCAGTGGTAAATGCACTTTAAAAGCTGTGTTCTCATGAAGGTCACATTGGCTAAGAAAATGAGTTCATCATTAGTTTCCAGGACATTCTTTACATTTAGAAATTATGTTTGTTGGTATTGGTTGTGTTTTGAGAAATTGTGCTTATGTATGTTTTTCTTTACAGATTATCAATACAAAGTAAAAAGAACCAGTTAAAATCATTGGGCTTACTTGGATAATAGTTTAAGAGCTACATTTTATTTAGACACTTTGAGGTAATAAATATCTGGGAGCATAATTAACTGTCTTTATCTAGGGCTAGTCCTGGAGACGCTGCTTTAGGACCTTCCACATTGTCTCGCTTCAGTGCTAACGGTCAGTGTTTCCTTGAGAGTTATTTGGGTCTGTGAGGTATGCTAACAGGATTTGTTTTTAAATAGCGGGTTATTATATGGAGACACCACACAGACGCATCACTTTGTCTCACGCTTGGCACAAACGAAGCTTTATGTTTTATTCTTTATGAAGCAAAGGTAATGCTGCGTAAATGAACTCTCTTGACAAGGCTGACTTCATTGTTTATTTGGCTGAAATTACAGTTGCGGTGGGCAGAAAGTAATGGCCCACAGCGGCCAAGGGGCACGGTTATATCTTGAGTCTTCACTGAAGTCACAACTGCATCAGGATCCTCTAAGAGAAACAACTGTCAAATCCAAGACAACTCGGAACACAAGGCCTTGAAATATTGGTGCTTCCACCTCTTGGTCAAAGGCAAACACTGGTTCTCTCAGCTGGACTTACCCCACGTTGCACGGACACTGTGTTCGTACGGGAGTAGATATGGTGTGTGCTACTGTTTGTGATATTCTTCAGGAGAAAATGAGGGGACGAGAGGGGAAGGTATCACAATAAGCAGTTCCCCTGTAGGAGAAATTTTCCCATGCGTCCCACCTGCAGGGGTCTGTTGACCACACAATCAGATCAACCAAATTTACTAAAATTTCACCAACTTTTTGTGAAAAAACAATTTTACTAATCTGCTATTTACTAATTACTTACATTGTAGTAGAACAAATCTAAGTGGCCCACTTTTCTCCAAGTCTCTATGAAAAAGTGGGGAAGAGCATATAGCCAGGGAAAACTGAACTGTCTTTCTTTAGAAAACTTAAAATCCTTCCCTGATGGATTGTCATTATGAGTCAAGGAAGAATTGATTTTACTTTTGGCTATCGAAGAGCAGAGCACGAAATGACGTGTCCATAGAAAGAAATTGTCTTAGAGCATAATAGTGAGGGATGAGGGGTGGAGGGAGAGGACATTCTCTTAATAATGAGAAGAAGGAGCTTGAAATGTGCAAAATAAAACTGATTCAAAGAACAAAGAGAAATAAGGCTGACGCTTAAATAAATTAGAGTGCATATAAATGATACTAAAATAAAATAAGAATATGATGAGGGACCTGGAGTGTTCCTCCAATTGTCCATACCCTGGAAAAGGAGGTTATAAATGAAACAGCACCTGCTGCTCATGGACTTGAATCTGGTTTGAAATCTGAGTCCATACAGCCAGGTCCGAGCATACAGCCACCAGAATGTCGCTA